>PVLA01008948.1:0-81856 GCA_004027455.1 Hydrochoerus hydrochaeris
TTATTTGTCTTAGTTTTAAGTTATGGCTTACAGTGCTTACATTAATTGGGTTATTAGGTTCCTGTACATAACACATCTTTATTACTCTCATTTCCCCTTCTCTTCCTCTTCACTCCAACCCTTGTTTCCTTAATCTACTTCCCCATTGTAAGAGATATGTCCTCCTTTTCCATTTCTATCCATCCTTTATCATTTTCTTTGTACTTTGCCTCACTCAAATGAGATATGGTATTTAATCTTGTTTGTTAAAGTAATCTATATTATTTTACTAAACATTATCTTTTCCATGTGCAACCATTTTCCTACAAAAGTCTTTAATGTGTCATTCTTTATACCTGAACAGTATTCCATTACATACAGATACAACACTTTCTTTATACAATCATCTCTTGATGGGTATGCAGTTGGTTTCTAGGAATTAGGTATTACAAATTGTGCTAGTTTAAATATTGGTATGCATGTATCACTGTAGTATGATGCCCTAATCTCTTTGGGGAAAATACCTAGCAGGAAGATAACTGGCTATTATAGAATTTTGAATTGCATTTCTTTGATAAATATCCATAATGATTTCCACAATAATTGTACTTGTTTGCAGTTCTACTAAAAATGCAGGTGGGTTCCTTTTTTACCATACTCAGGGCAGCATTTGTTATTTTTCAAGTTTCTAATGATTGCCGTTCTTTTTGGAGTGAGATAGAATCTTAGCACTGCTTCAATTTGCATTTTTCTAATGACCAGAGATGTTGAACATTTTTTCATGTATTTGCTGATCATTTGTATTTCTTCTGTGAAGTGTCTGCTCATTTCTCTTGCCCATCTCCCAACTGGGTCTTTCATTTTACGTGGTTTCATTTTTTTAGCTCTTTGCATATTCCAGATATTAGTCCTCAGACTAAGAAGTAGCTGGCAAAAATTTTTCTTATTCTTTAGGTTGTCTCTTCACTCTATCAATTGATTCTTTTCCTGTACAGAAACTCATAAGTCTGTTATAATCCCATTTGTTGATTATTGCTCTTACTTCTTGTGTGATTGAGATTTTGTTTAGAAAATGCTTTCCTTCATCTATGTCAAGTATTCTACCTATTTTATCTTGCATTAGGTTTAATGTTTCTGTTTTAGATAGTATATCTTTGATTCATTTCTATTTTATTTTAGTATATGATGAAAGACAAAGGTCCAGTTTTTTTCTTTTACAAACAGATAATCAGTTTTCCCAAAACTATTTGCTAAATAGGCTATCTTTCCTCCAACACATATTTTTCATCTTTATGTAAAAGATTAAACAATTGAATATGTCTGGCTATGTTTCTTCACCTAAGCTCAGTTCTCTTCCACTGATCCATGTTTTTGTTCTTTTTCCAATACCAAGCCACTTTTATCACTACTATTTTAAATGTGGCTTGAAATCAGGTATTGATATGCCACCTACTTTTTTCTTATTGCCCAAAATTACTTTTGATGTTCTGGGTCTCTTTTGCTTTGTATGAGTTTTAGGATTGTTTTCTCTACATCTGCAAAATATTCTGTTGATATTTTGTTTGGGGCGGCATTAAATCTGTATAATACTTTTGAAACTATAATCATTTTGACAATATTGGTTCTTCCTATCCAGGAGCAAGGAACATTTTTCCATTTTACATTGTCCTCTTCAACCTTATTCTTCAGAGTACTGTAGTATTCTTTGTAGAGTTCTTTCACATCCTTGGCTAGGTTAATTCCAAGATACTTCATCTTTATTGAACCTACTATGAATAGTATTGTTTCCATAATTTCCTTATCATCTTATTCATTGTTGGTGTACACAAATGCCAATATTTTTGTGTATTGATCTTGAATCCTGCTACTTTGCTGACATTGGTTATTAATCCTAAGAGGTTTCTTTGGTGGACTTCTTTGAGTCTTTTGGTAGAGTCGCACGTCATCTGCAAATAATAATTTGGTTCTTCCTTTGCTATATGTGTATCACTTTATTTTTTTCCTAATTCCTCTAGCTAAATTTTCAAGTACTATGTTGAATATGTTGAATACAAGAGGTGACAGTAAATTTGGTGGATTAACTAATGGTCAGTTTAAGTGGGAACACCCAGCAAAGCTGACTGAGCATGGTTCTGGGCATGGAAGACCCACCAGAGGATTGTTACCAACAGTGTAGAAGGAGAACTGCAGGGAAGAATTGTATGCTGCTGATTCTGGAGAAGCTTGCCATGACTGATTTTCCTGATACAAATGTGGCTGTTCTCATCTTTGTTACATTGGTCCTTGCTGTTGCCAGGAATGGCTGCTGTTCTCTTCTGGGGAGCTCTGGTCTTCGCAGTGAGCATTGTTTCTTAGTTCCAGTGCAGATTCCTATGCCTTCTGGTAGAGATCCTTCAGTGCACCAGTGCAGACTTTCTAGCTTCCACCAATGGCATTTGAACCTTTCCTGTGCAGATCTTTTATATCAACTTCCATGAGACATTTCCATGGACTCTAGGCCTTTGCATGGACTCATGCTGGACATTGCTGTTGGCTTTGGGTCATTGGCTGGACTCATGTAGGACATTGCTATAGGATCTAGGGCTTCAGCTGGGCTCTTCATGTCTCTAGCATGTGGATAGATCTCCTGTACTCTTCTGCATTTTACTTTCTGAGTGACTATTATAAAATATTCCTGTAAATTGTATATCATGCATTAAATCTATTCCTTTGCAAACTGTGATTACAACAGTGAACATGCTTGTCTTGTTCCTGATTTCAGGGGAAAGGCTTTTCGTTTTCCACATTTACCATAATTCTGGAAACTGGTTTTTAATAGACAGCCTTTATCATATTCAGATATGTCCCATGTATACCTGTTTTCTTAAGCATTTTTATCATGAAAGAATGTTGTGTTTTGCTAAAAGCCTTTTCAGTGTCTATTGATATAATCATATAGTTTTTGACTTTTCTCCTGTTTAAGTGATGTATTGCATTTATTGATTTATGTATGTTGAACCATCCTTGCATCTCTGGGATAAAAATTAATGGATCATAATATATCATCTTTTTTATAATATGTTACATTATATTTGCTAATATTTTGTTGAGGATTTTTGCATCTATATTCATTAAAGAGATCTATGGATCTACTTTTAGTTGGGTCTTATCCAAATTTGTGATCAGGGTGACACTGGCATCCACAAATGAATTTGAGAGTACTGCATCACTTTGTACTACTTGAGAATTATTGGTGCGATAACATAATTAAAGACTTTTTATCATTCAGCAGTGAATATATCATGTCCTGAGATTTTCTTTAACTGGTAGACTTTTTATTATTGAGTTAATTTATTAGCTTGTTATTGGGTTCATAGGCATATTTATGTCTTCTTGTTTTAGTTTTGGTCATCTATATTTGTCTAGGAATCTTTCCATTTCTTCAAAAATTTCTAAATTGTTGGAATATAATTTTTTTGAGATTGTTACTATCCTCTGTTGCTATTTTACCTTTTTAACTTCTAATTAGATTGATGTGAGTCTTTATCCTTTGCTAAGTCTTGCTAAGAGCTTATCAATTTTATTTATTTTGTTCAAAGAAACAGCTCTTCAGTACATTTACAATAATTTTAGCCTCAATTTCATTGATTTCCTCTCTTATCCTTATGGTTTTCTTCCCTAATTTTGATTTTGGGCTTGGTTGTTGTTGTTTCTCAAGTATGTTACTATTTCTCACCAGGCATTGTGATGTAGTACTGTAATCCCAGCACTTGGAAGGCTGAAGCAGGAGGATTGCCATAGGTTCGAGACCAGCTTGGGCTACATAGTGAGTTCAGGACCTGTCTCCACCACATAGTGGTCTCAAAAACAAAACAAAACAAAATGATTTCTCATTAGGTTATTTATTTGGGCTTGCTCCATTTTCCTAATGGGAGAATTGATTACAATGAGTAGCCTCTTAAAGCAGCTTTCATAATGCCCCAGAGGATTTGTTGTGTTGTATATTGTCATTAACTTCCAGAAATTTTTAAATTTCTTCTTTAATTTCTTGGATGAACTACTTGTTGTTTAGGAATATGGTCTTAATTTTGAAGGAGATTTTACCTTTTCTGATATTTATTCTATCATTGTGTTCCATTTTCATTCAACAGTGGGCTGAGAGTATGCATGGAGTGATTTCAATTCTTTCATATTACTTAAGCAGCCTTTGTGGACTAGTATGAGATCTATTTTGGAAAAAACATTATATACTGCCAAAAAGAATATATACTCTGTTGTAGAGTGGTGAAATATTCTGTGTGTATACATTAAGTTCTTATGCTCAAGAGTATGGTTCAGCTCTGAAATTTTTTGATTTTTTTTTGTTTAGTTGATTTGTCTCTTTTCAGAAGTGCAATGTCAAAATCCCCTGCTATTATTGTGTTAGTAATGCTCTGATCTTTTAATTTCAGCAGTTTTTGTCACACACATAGATGCTCCAGTATATATTTATCAATATTATCTCTTCTTGTTGGATTGTTGTTTAACTAGTATGTAGAGATCCTCTTTATCTATTCTAATTAGGTTTAATTTGAAGTTTACCATGTCTGATATTAGCATTGCTACTCTCACATGTTTTTAGGGTCATGTCACATGAAATTTAGTTTCTATTATTTAATTTTTTATCACTGAAAATCTTTTTGGATTAGGTAACTTTTTGAATGCAACAGAATTTTGGATACTTTCTTAAAATCTGACCTGCCATTCTGTATCTTTGATTGGAAAATAGAGGCTATTAATATTGAGAGATATTACTGTGTTACATGAGTTATTTACTGTAATTGCCTTCTTTATCTCATGGAGTATCATTTGTTTTACTTTTCCTTGTTTTTTATTGCTGTTTATCAATTGACCTCACTAGTGTCATTTGTCTTGCTTCATCATAATTGTTTGATGTCTTTGTTACAAGTACACTTACTTGTATTTTAAATTATTTTCTTGTATTTGGGAATTTTATTCCTTTATTTCTGTAAGCTTGTTAGTGAATCTGTGTTATCGTCTACAAATTTTCTAACTCCAATGACCCTTAGATTGATTTTCTTGTCATCACTAATGGGTAGTCTTCTCTTGTTCTCTTACTTTCAGCTTCCTTTAGCTCTTTATCATAATTCACTCTTTGTTCTCCAATATCAGACACTTTGTCTTCATATTGCTCATTTCTGCATTGTATCAATTCTTTTTTATTATTTTATTTTAAAGAGAGTAAAACAAAGGAGAACAGAACAAAGCAAATCAGAACAAACAATGCAAGCAACACAGAACTTCACAAAAAGACAAACAGATTAACAACTGTAGCTACCATAATTTTCTTTGAAATAGTTGAGCATACCTTCACATATTAATAACAAACATAACAAAATAGTATAAAACCATCCAAGAGAATGAAAGTATTATAGGTCATTCAAAACCAAATAACAGAAATTGAACAATGGCTACTATAATATCTCATTTTCTTAAAAATGTTTATACTATCACACATTAAAATCCAATAATAAAAACCAGGATAGAACTAAAGGAAATAGAAGAACAAAAGCATGGTAGGACTTAAAAGCAAGATGATATTAAATCAGCAATGGCTGCCATAATGTCTTGCTTTCTTCAAAATAGATGTTCATACCATCACACATAATAAAATCAAATAAAACAGAATAAAACCACTCCAAACAATGAAGGAAAACATTATAAGACTTCAAACAATATAATAGGAAACCATGATTGCCATAAAATCTTATGTACTCTTACCATTTCCTACACTAGGGAGACTATACATCATTTATACATGTGAGTTTGATTTATTTCACTTATGAGTATGGTCTAAAGTTGCATCCATTTATTATAAACATCTCAATGTGATCATTCTTTATAGCCTAGTAGCACTCCATTGTATAAAAATACCATTTTTTTATCCATTCCTCAGTTGACAGGCACAAAGGTTGTTTCCAAGTTCTGACTATTACAAATTGTGCTGCTATAAATATGGGTGCAATATATCACTGTGGTATGATGTTTTCAGTTCTTCTGGGAATATGCCTAAAAGTGGAATAGCTGGGCCAAATGGAACTTTCAATCCCATCTTTTTGAGGAATCTCCAGACTGACCTCCACATTGGTTACACCAGTCTGCACTTCCACCAACAGTGCAGAAGAGTTCCTTTTCCCCCCGCAGCCTCTCCAGCATTTGTTGTTGGTAGTTTTCTTCATCCTGGTCATTCTTTCTGGAGTGAGATGGAATCTCAGTGTGGTTTTAATTTGCATTTTTCTAATGACTAATGATGCTGAACACTTTTTCATGTGTTTATTTGCCATTTGTATTTCTTCATCTGAGAACTGTATTCATCTCAGATGCACATTTTTGGATTGGGTCTTTAAATTTCTGGGGTCTGATTTTATTTAATTCTTTATATGTTCTAAACAAAAGTCTTTTGTGTAAGGGGAGAGCTCACTAAGATTCTTTCCCAATTTGTGGGTTTTCTTTTTACTATGCTGGAGATTTCTTTTGACATGCAGAAACTCTTTTATAAGACATGATCCCAGTTATACATTCTGGGGAGTATTTCCTGCACAGTTTGATTTTTGTTCATGCATTCTATACCTACCACTATGTCTTCAAGATTTCTACCTACTTTGTCTTCCAAAATATTTAGTGCTTCTGTTTTAATATTTAGATCTTTGATCCATTTAGGCTTTAGTTTAGTACATGATTGGCCTAGTTTTAGATTTTAGTATATGGAGAGGCAATTTTTCTAGCACCATTTATTAAAGACACTATTTTGTGAATGTGTATGGCCCAATTATCAAAGACAAAGTGGCTGAGTGTGTTTGTAGTTGTAGTTGTGTCTTCTATTCTATTCCATTGATCTTCAGGCCTGTTTTTATTTCAGTACCATGCTGATTTTATTATAGTAGCTTTGTAGTATAACTTCAAGTCAGGGATTGTGATGCCTCCTGCCTTGCCTTTGCTGCTTAGAATTTCCTTTGCTATTCAGGTCTCTTCTGGATCCAGATGAATTTTAGGAGTAATGCCTCTAGATCTGTGAGCTATGTTAGTGGTATATTGATTGGGATTGTGTTAAATCTGTATAACAATTTTGGGACAATGCCATTTTCAAAATATTTGTCCTTCCTATCCATGAACAAGGGATGTCTACATTTTCTGATGTCCTCTTCAATTTCTTTTTTCAAGGTATTATACTTTTCCATGAATAGATCTTTTACTTCTTTTGTTAAATTGATTCCTAAGTGTTTCATCTTTTTGGATGCTATAGTGAAGGATGTGGTTTCTCATTTCTCTCTCAGTGATTTTGTTGTTAGGGTATAGGAATGCTATTGATTTTTGAGTGTTGACTTTGTATCCAGCTACATTACTGAATTTATTTATTATACCTAGGCATCTTTCAATGGAGTTTTGGGGGTCTTCTATGTAAAGTATCATGTCATCTGCAAATAATGATAATCTAACTTCATCTTTTCCTATCGTTACTCTTTTTATTTCTGTCTTGTCTAATTGCTCTGGCTAGCATTTCCAGCACTATATTGAATAGCAGGGTGATAATGCATGTCTTTGTCTCATGCCTGATTTTAGGGTAAAGGGTATCAGTTTTTGGCCAATTAATATGATGATGACTGTTGGCTTCTCATATATGGCCTTTACATATTGAGGGAAAGACCATCTATTGCAATTCTCTATAAGATTTTTATAATGAATATGTGTTGGATCTTATAAAAAAGTTTTCTACATCTATAAAAATGATCATGTGATTCTTATTTTTGGCTTTACTGATAGTCGATTAATTTATTGATTTACATATGTTGAAACATCTCTGCATTCCTGGAATGAATCCCACTTGGTCATGGTGTATAATCTTCTTTTTTTTTTGTTTTCCTTTTTTTTGTTTTTAAAGAGGAAAAAAAAGAAAAAGGGTAGAGGTACTACAGAATTTCAAAAAAAAGATTAACAGAAATCATTAGTTGATAAATTACATGTTGTCCTTTTAGAAATAATTGTTCATGTTACAAAATTACAGTGTACAAAGTGGACATTAAAGCAGTGAAACTGGAAACAGATCTGTTCAACAAACAAGAACTTAGAAATATGTTTATCAACATTACACACTTAAATATACATGCAGTTATATCTTTTATAACACTTCCTATTTCCTCTCTTTTTTATAATAGCAATTACACATTTTTAAAATTTTATTTAAAGAGAAAAAACAAAACAAAACAGAAAAAGGGGTAGCAAAAATACAGAATTATAAAAGAAAAAAAGAGAAAAAAACACTAAGAAATCACTAGTTGATAAATTACATGTTGTCATCTTGGATATAGTTGTTCAAGTTGCAAAATTGAAGGATACATAATGCACATTCAAACAGTGAGACTGCAAACAGTTCTGCTCAAAGATCCACCAAAGATTCAGCAATATGGTCATCTATTTTACACACTCAAACATACATGCAGTTATATATCTTAGAGCCCTTTCTTTTTGTCTCTTTTTTACAATAGCATTTACACATTTTGGGTTGTATTACTCTCATGGTTCTTATTATTTTTAGACTAGAGACACAATGTGATACTTGTAAATATGATTGTTATTTATTTTACTAATGAAGATAATCTCAAGATGTCTCCATTTACCTATGAAGGCCTCAAGATCATCCTTTTTTGTAGCTGAGTAATATTCCATTGTATAGAAATACCACATCACTTTCATCCACTCTGCAGTTGATGGGCATCTCGGTTGTTTCATGATTTAGCTATTACAAATTGTACTGCTAGGAACATGGGTGCACATATGTCACTGTAATTTGAACTTTTCAGTTCTTCTTCAGTTCTTTCAGGAGCAGAATAGCTGGATTGAATGGAGCTTCCAATCCTATTCTTCTAAGAATTCTCCATATGGATTTCCATAGTGGTTGCAATAGTCTACATTCCTACCAACAGTGGAGCAGTGTTCCTTTTTCCCTGCAGCCTCCCCCAACATTTGTTGTCTGGTGATTTCTTGATGGCAACTATTCTTTCTGGAGTGAGGTGAAATCTCAGTGTTGTTCCAATTTGCATTTCTCAAATGGCCAGTGATGGTGAAGATTTCTTCATGTATTTATTTGCCATTTGTATATCTTTCTCTGAGAACTGTGTGTTCATCTCAGACACCCATTTTTGGAGAGGGTCTTTGAATTTGGGGAGTTTGATGCTTTTCATTTCTTTGAATTTCTTGTAGAATTCTGCAGTGAATCTGTCTGGGCCTGGGTTCTTCTTTGCTGGTAAGGATTTAATTACATTTTCAATTTCATTAATAGAAATTGGGCTATTCAACAGTTTTAAATCTTCTTGACCCAGCTTTGGTAGTTCATATGTTTCTAGGAATCTGTCTATTTCTTCTCTTTTATGGAACCTATGAGAGTAGAGGTTTTGGAAATAGGTGTTGATGATCTTCTGTATTTCCACAGAGTCTGTAGTGATTTCAGACTTTTCACGCCTTATTGCACGAATTTGGGTTTTTTTCTTTCCTTTTTAAAATAAGGTTGGGTAGGGGCTTATCAATTTTATTTATTCTTTCGAAAAACCAACTCTTTGATTCATTGATTCTTTGTATTGTTTTCTTAATCTCTATTGTATTGATTTATACTCTGATCATTATAATTTCTTCCCTTCTCTTGGTTTTGGGTTTGACTTGCTCTTCTTTTTCTAGATATTTGAGGTGTAGCACCAGATTGTTTATTTTTGTTTGTTCTGTTTTCCTGAAGTGAGAATTAATTGCAATAAATTTTCCTGTGAAGACTGTTTCCATTGCATCCCACACATTCCAGTAAATTGTATTTGTATTTCTGTATTCTTGTAGATATTGTTTAATTTCTTCTTTAATTTCCAGTGTGACCCACTGATTGCTCAGGAGTGTATTATTCAATTTTAATGTATTAGTGTGGTTTTTGCCTTTCTTTTATCATTTATTTTTAGTTTCATGGTGCTATGATCAGTTAGCATGCATGGGTTAATTTCAATTCTTTTGCCTTTGCTTAAGTATGTTCTGTGGGTTATTATATGGTCTATTTTAGAGAATGCCCCATGTATTGCTGAAACGAATGTATATTCTAATGTTGTTAGGTAGAACACCCTCTACACATCTGTCAAGTCCATTTTTTCACAGGTGTGATTCATTTCTGCTATTTCTTTGTGGATTTTCTGTCTGGTTGATCTGTCCCTTTGTGTCAATGGCATGTTAACGTCTCCTGTTATAATTGTTTTATTGCTTATTTGATTTTTGATTTCTGTTAATACTTGTTTTGTATAGCTGGCTTCTCCAAAATTTGATGCAGAGATATTCAAGATTGTTATGTCTTCCTCTTGAAGTTTTCCTCTAACTAGTATTTAGTGACCTTCTTTATCTCTTTGGATCATTCTTGGTTTGAAGTTCATATTGTCTGCAAACATAATAGCTACCCCTGCTTTTTGGGGGTTCCTGTTGCATGAAGTATTGTTTTCCATCCTTTGTCTTTCAGTCTATGAATCTCCCTTTGGGTTAAGTGAATTTCTTATAGACAGCATATGGTTGGATGTTGTTTCGTGATCCATTATGCCAGTCTGTTTCTTGTAATTGCTTAATTGATGCAATTTACATTAATGGTTATAGCTGTTATATAATAGTTTATCTTTAACATGTATCTTTCTGCTGTTGCTTCTTTATCTTTCTACTCTGTTTAATTGTCTGCTTTGCTTGTCGTTTTTTTCTATGTCTATCTAGAATGCCTTTCAGTACTCTTTGCAGAGTTGGTTTGGTTCTTTAGCTTTTTCTTTGTTGTTGTTGTTGTTGTTGTTGTGGAAGTATCTTATTTCTCCATCCATTTTGAAGGACATTTTTGCAGGGTACGTCAGTCTGGGTTGGAAGTCACTTTCCTTTAGCATCTGAAATACTTCACTCCGTGCCCTTCTGGATTTCGTTGTTTGTGTTGAGCAGTCTGCTGTGATTCTGATAGGTTTTCCTTTATAGGTGATCTGTCTTTTCTCTCTAACAGCTTTTAATATTCTGTTCTTATTTTGGATTTCTGGGATGGTGATTATATGTCTGGGTGTAATTTTATTTTGGTTATGGCTATTTGGAGTTCTATATGCTTCACTGATTCATGTTTCATTTTCCATTCTCATGTTTGGGAAATATTCAGCTATTACTTCCTAAATATCCTCTTGATATCATTTGTGTTGTCTCCTTCTTTTTCATTTATCCCTATCAATCTTATGTTGTTTTCTTTGCATCATCTTGCAGTTGTTGAACTGTTGTCTCCTGATTCCTTGTTATTTTTAAAAGATCTCTTCTTTCCTGTTCAATAGCTTCAATCTTGTCTTTGAGGTCTGAAATTCTATCTTCACTTGAGGTGGTTTGCCAACTTTCAGTGGAATTTTTGATTTCCTGTGTATCTCTTTGAATCGGCTTCAACATTCTGTTTGTTTCTTATATGATTCATTCAGGGTTTCCATCTTCTTGCATTGTTCTTCTAATTTTTTAACTATGTCTTCTTTAGAGGTGTTCAGCATTTCTTTCATTACATTTATCATTTCTTCTTTTACCTTGGAGATTATTTCTGTTTTGATTTCTTTTATAGCTTCCTGGATTTGTTTATTTCAGTTGATATCATTTCAGGCATTTCAGGTCTATGGCTTATATTTTCTCCCATGTACATGGTTCTTACACTTGCTTGGAATGGGCTGGAGTTTTGAGATTGCATTTTTGTCTTTAGTTTTGTCATTTTCCTATATTTCCTGGTTTCAAGCGATGTTCCAGTGCTTCTTCCAAGCATGCTGAGACTCACCTCATGTGCCCTCAGCCCCTGGGACTGATTGGAGGTCATTGAGTGTGACCCAGTCAGGCCTGTGTGACCTCCCATGCTTCCTCCAGTGATTCAGGAAGCTAGATGTGGTCCTCACATTGTATCAATTCTACACTGATTTGTATTTCAGGTATTTCTGTCTGATATCTTTTCAAGGATTCCGTATCATTGTTAATTCTGTGGCTTCTTTTGAACTGTTTTGTTTAGCTTGTCTAGTTTCCTACCTGTTTCCCACAAATTCACTGTAGGCATAGTGAGTGTAAGTGCTGTAAATTTTGGGTACATTTTCTCTTTGAATTCATCTATTTTCTCCATTTTTCTAAGATTTTTTTCCTAGATTTCTGCTATGTAGTATTGATTTTCTTTTCATTTTGTGACCCCTTACTCTGCCCTGGTGGAGTCAGGGGACTTTGGAGATCTATTTCCTTGTTTCCCCATTCTTTTACTTGTATCTGTGTATATATATTTTTCACACACACACACACACACACACACACACACACATATATATATATATATAGCCTCCTTTTTTCTCCTATTTTTTTTCTGTGGGTAGCATTACAGCAGAGTGGGCACTAGAGAACTGAGGAGAGTTTGTGGCTTACATGGAGATTGTTGTTAGGATGTTGCTTCTCCATGAGTAATTTTCTTTGCATGTCCAATGATAATATTTACTTTTTCTGTTATTTACTTTAATTGCTTTTGACTCTGTCCCTATGTTTTTCCAAAAGAATTGCTTGTGTTTTTAACAGCATCAGGTTCAAATTTACAAAACTTCTATATAGGCTGGGGATTTAGCTCAGTGGCATAAGTGCCTGCCTGGCAAGTGTGAGGTCATGAGTTCGATCCCCGGTACCACAAAACAAACAAACAAACAAACAAAAAATCCCAGAAATAAATCAACAAAATTTCTATATGACAGTCCTTGCAGTTATTCTTACCACATTTTTTTCTCTATGTATATTTTGACTCTTTATTATTTGCAGTTGTTCTCCAGTGAGGTAGGTGGCTTTGGGAGAAAAGAATGGGTAGGAGGTTGGGTGAGTAGTGCTAGACACAAAGGGAGACCAATGATAGATGAGAAGAAATGATTGATGTGGAGTCTGATTTTATTGGAGTATTTTATTTGAGTTAAATGTATAGTATTAAGGGTTTTCAGAGGACATTTTGTGAGTACAAAAGAAATATAAGAGACAGTGGGTTCACTTTGATATTAAGGAAAGCTATGTGGTTACCAGAATTTGTTGACAGGGATGACAGTACACTAGGTAAGATATAGCAGGGAGCAAGTCTTAGGATGAGGAGGATAAAGGAATTATAGAAGTTAAAGTAAGAGCAATGGTGGGTGAGCTAAGTATGATTAATTTAAAATCTTGGGAGGAGGACTTTACATGTGTGGAGCAAGAATAAAGAAATATGTTAATAATACTGTCTCAGAGGTTTGAGATAATGAAACTGTATAAAGAATTGAGCTGAGGGAGAGAACATAGACATCTATTAAATCTGAGCCAATGGGGAAAAATATGTACAAGAGCGATAATCTAATATTTACATGAAACCACTGAAGAACATAACATACTCCACATTACTAAATAAGTCAAGAACCATATAAAAATTCAAACCAATGAGATGTCCAATGAGAACACATTTGATATTCCAATGAGATGTTATATATGTGATTCCCAAGTAGCTACTTTTCCAGAGAGTTCAAGTGCTCACAGCCGAATTACTCCCTTTCTCCTTCCACTGAAAAGCTGAAGTTAACTCAGACTCAAGGCTTCTTTCTCCCAGATTGAAGGCATTCTTACAAAGGTTGGTCCAGGTCTAGTTCTTTTATTAGAAACTTTTGCTGTCTCTCTCCCTTTGTGTGAAGGTAGATTTGGCAGATAAGTTCACTGGCTCCAAATTGTCCACTGTGCCAGGATTATTCCTATGTAATCAGTTCAACTACAGCAGTAAGAGCCTAATCCATTACAGTGGTATCTATCAGGGCTATTTTAGAAATAACATACTATAAGACCCTTGTGTTCTCCCTTTTGGAGTGAGAACACGGCACCAATATGAGCTTCTAATCCTATATAACTCAGGCTGAAACTGGTGTCTGGCCACAGGAACCAAGTCTGCCTCTTAGAAGGACTCCCACCAGCCTGCTGTCCAACTTCTTGCAGTCTCTTATGACTGTGCTTCCCTCACTCACTCTGGAAAATTAGTAATGTGAAGCAGTCAAGGGTCTATTCTGGGATTGAGGTTCAAACACTGAGCTCTTCCTTATGATAGTATCCCCACCAGCTCCTGCTCTACATGACTGTCCTCAGGCACTTGGCATGTCACTCAACAACCATTGACTCTGGAGGATTGCTCATAAGCAGTATCTCATGTTCTTCCTGCTGTTTTCAACAGCACAACATTCTTCTGGTCCCCAATGCAGTACTTTGTGAAAAGAGCAGTTATTAGTTTCCCTTTGCATCCTGGCTGGCAGCTAACCAGCCATTTTCAGTGGTCTCAACGTCTCTCCCTTGTGGTGTGACCATTTCTTATGTATCATTTAATGTTATTTTCTTCTCTTCTTTCAGATCCCTTGTGTTTTCTATGTACCCTTCTCTCATTTCAATTTCCCTCCAAGCTATTGTTCTCCAGACTCCATGACACAGTCCTGGAAAGCTGAGTTGCTGGTACTCACAGCTCCACCATTTTATCTCTCTTCACTCTGTAGAGTTTAATGAATTTAGTGCCTGACTAAAGAAGACATTACCGTAAAGTCGTAGTACCACAAGAATTGTATTTATTCAACCAAGAGTGTAGTGGTTGGGAAGCTCTTCAAATGTTGAGACCTTCCAGACCCTGCTTGCAAGGTACTACCCAGAAGGTAAGAAGGTCAGGGAAAGTTTAAGGGAAAGAAGAATCAAAAAGAAGATTTATGCATCTGTGTAAATATGTAAAATCTCTGAGAAGCACTACCAAAAGTACCTGGTTCATAGAATCATGAAGGAAAGTAGATTAGGGTTTGTTTTTTAATGTTATGCAGTTTTTTTTTTTGGTACTGGGGATTGAACTCATGACTTCATGCTTGCCAGGCAAGCACTTAAACCACTGAGCTAAATCCCCAGCAAGTTATGTAGTTTTATAAGTGTATGCAAACCACCCAACCTCTAAATGGCTAAAAGCCTGATTATTTAGGCCTATATCTAAAACCCTTGATCATATTAAAATTTGTGTTTGGTATTGCTAGGTATTTGAGCTAAGATACCTCATGTGTTTGAAGAAATAAATTACAAGGGCCAATATACAAGAGCTAACTTTGGCTCATGTACATAGCAATCTATCTTCTGGCTTCATGTTGTTTCATAGTTTAAATTGTATGTTATTTTTGTAGTGCCTTAGTTTGGAGTCAGTGATAGAATTGGCAATAATCCTATCAGAGCATGAGCTAAGATTTTTAAAGTATTTTCATAGCCAGTGTTATAATTTAGTTGGAAAAAGAAAGAATAGATCAGAAAGGAAATTTTTATTTCCTGAATGTTATAGTCAATAGACTGACATAATGAACACTTTGATTCATATTCCTATTGGATTGGGTGAATGTCTTCGGTCACATGTAGCAAGGTTTGCTAATGTGAATCAATTCTTCCTTCAACAGTCAATAAGTAATCCAGGGTTATGCATTTATCTAGCACTATGGGTCTTAGCATATCTGAGATTCTCTCAAGATGATTTAATTAGTGTGGATAACTCCTTAAGCATAATTCATATATCTTTTAATTCTTATGTGGCATCCAGGACTTGTATTATTTCTATTGTACCAAAAGTTAGTGATCTTCAGGCTGTTAGTATAATGGAAACTACTAGGAAATCTCTTTTGCAGAGGTGTCAGATGTAGTTAGCATGGTTTGTGGAGGCAATTACTTATGGGTCTTATTTGTATGTAGAACTACTGGAATTTTGTGCCAAAGCTAAGTGGAAGAAATGTTGTTGAGTTGGGAGAAATCTTGTGATAAAGGAAATTATTGTATTTTTGTAGGCCTAATTAACACCCTCTGCTGCCAGTGTGCTCTTTATTTCTCTAAAAATAAATTTTATGTGACTTAGTGCTTTTCCAGTTAGCATTGATTAGGACATGTAATGTTATGTTCAAACAAGTTTCTATAGTTTCCATCTTACATATAACACATAGGTTAACTGAATTGGTAATGGGCCCAGTACACTAATGTCCACATGATTCTGTGAAGTTATCTTCTAGGTATTATTACTAGAAATCAAAAATTAGGGGAACAAGTTCACTTGACAAGTGAGGTTTGTGGAAAAGTTTGCCCATGAAATATTATGCTAAGCATAATAAAATCAGGTTGACAGAAGCAATCAATTAAACTTTCTATCTTATGCATTGCTCTGTCTATAGTCATATGCAGGTTTGAGAAATTGTGTGTTCCTTTTTGTTCAGATTGGTGTGCATTGGTGTGTGAGTTTCATGAGGATTACAAATAGTAAGTAGTTGCAAAGTTCTTCCATGGATTTGGAATAGTCTCCACAGGATCTCTTGGCAGTCTAACAGAAGTTGTTAATTTAGCCACATCCAAAATTAGATCCTAAATTTTGAAGCACTCATAGGGATCCTCACAGTTGGGACATGTTTTTTAAAACATAAACACCAGTTATGCAATATATGTGGCCCATTTATATCCTTGTTTATCATGTTTCTAAATTTTCTAGGGAACAACATGCTCCATCTCTTCTATTTCCAGGAAAAGTTTCATAGGGAATTCAAATGTACAGTTTTAATAGCCTCAAGGGTTATCCATTTGGAGATGGTAGTTTGAAACATCAATAGGTTTTTCCCTAAGTTGGCTTAAATATCAAACTTCTCTTTATAGTTTCTATTTTTTGTGTAATAGGATGTGTGCTGAGAGACTGAATATACAAGTGGACAATGGTTTTTCTCATATATTAAATTAGAATTCTAACCTACATATTTCAGCAACTTGCTCAGGAAACAAATCAACTTGTTCTTAATAAGCAGCCAAGTAAGCTAAGCCACTGCAAGTTGGGCTTGGAGGCTGACAGACTGCTCTTTCATAACAATCTAGAAAGTTTAAGAACTTGTGAGACAGACTGGGGATTTAGCTCAGTGGCTTAAGTGCCTGCCTGGCAAGAATAAAGTATGAGTTTGATCCCTGGTACAAAACACACACACACGCACGCACGCACGCACGCACGCACGCACACACACACACACACACACTTCTGAAACAGTTAAAATAGCTAGCACTTGATTAATGACAGAAAATTTATCTAGTTTTTCTCCATGTTCGACTTTCAACCAACCAGATAAAGCCAAAGGTACAACTCTAGTAATTACATAAGAGGCCCCACTTATGTTTGCTTGCTTGAATTTTCCCCATGCTAATAATCTCCAAACAACACATACAGGAAACTTTTTTTCCACTGTAAAACATTCTTAACTTCTACTTGTATTTGAATCCTGCTAAAACACAACTAATGGTGGTTGTCTCCCTTGCTCTATCAGGCACTGAATAAATTTTCTGTGTATTTTATATCTGGGTGGTCTTTGTTACATCTGGGTGATCTACAGTATGTTATCTTAGGATACAACAGAAAAGTAATGTGGATCAGAAATTTCACTTTTTTCTCAAGCTTTTATTAGTGGTGGGCTTCTTGATCCCCACAAATCTTCTGATAGCTGTAAACAAATAGTTGTTAATTTGAATAGATAAGCATCCATGTAGACAGAATAATTAGAGTTCTTCATAGAATCATTTTTTTTACCAGAGATCAAACTCATGACCTCGTACTTGTCAGGTAGTTGCTTGTACCACTGAGCCAAATCCCAGCCCCTCAAATGTGTTTTTAGTAGAAATTGTCTTTGCTAAAACATGTGCTTAGAAATATGATTATTTACTGTGGCAACAGGCTTATAGTTGTAGTAGAACCAGCTTCCACTGAGTATTATGCAAGACTTGGAACTGGAATTGGAAAAAGGTTAGGAAATGAAAGAAATGGTAAATTGAGTGTAGTGCTTGGTTTTTCACATCTGTTTTGACCTAAGTAATATCAGGTTGTATACATTATATATATATATATATATATATATATATATATATATATATATATATATATGTATGTGTGTGTGTGTGTATAGGTGGCAATGGAAAAGGTTACTTACTACATAATTTTTCTTTATCAATAAATGGGGATTATTCTGCAAGGGAAGAAAACATCATAATTAAGGGGAAATGAGGACAACAGTTGTAGGGACTTACCCTGTTTATATTTATCATCTTATAAATATTAAAACTATGTTTTATTTTGGAAACCTTTAGGGTTTATTGGTATTGGTTTCTCATTACAGAATTTGTTATGACTTGTGTCTAGATGTCCTCCCAAAGCCTCATGTGGTCATACGTAGAGCTTTTCAGTGGTGGCTGGATCTAGGTTGTGTGCTTTTAGCATCAAGGATGTGATGCTGGATGGAATTGATTCATGTTGCAATGCTAGGATTACTTTTCACATACACTGGGTGTGATTAATACCCTCACTAAGGGTGAGTAGCCTGAAAAAAATATAAGAGATTGAAAAAGTGTCACTTCTTGTTTGCTGATTCTTTACTACTTTTTTGCCTTCTGCCCACCAAGAACTGTTTCTTCACTGCACTGCTCCTCTACCATGCCATCAACTATGAACTGAGAGCTTTTCTCCTTTACTGTGGGGTGTCAGATGTTTTTGCCTCAGCAGTGGTACATGTAACCAAGGCGGCATTTGAAATTTCATTGCAACAATCATGAGAACCCTGGTTGTATGCAATATTGGGTACATACTGTCCCTGTACAGTCATTAAATGGGACTTTAAAAGTAGCAACCTATTGACTTGTTTGATGATTGTTAATAATGATAAATTTTGTCTATGTTGAAGCAAAAGTTGGACCACAGGGCTTAGAAAATATTTGTGACCCACAAGTGGTATGCTGAAGTCTAGCTAGAATAGGTACTTCTAGTAGTAGTTGAGACAGAACCAGTACTAGTTTCTGTGTTACCATTTTTATGTTAGTAGAATTGGCTCATCCAAATAACCAGTTTTGTGTTTCTCATTCTCTCTAAACTGAGCCATGTTGTATATCTCTTTGTGATGGATCTAGGACATGTTGTTTCAAAACTCACTTTGTCAACATGGGATGTAGATTAATTGGGTTAGAGAGATTCACCAGTGGAAGTGTAGTCAAAACTGGTGCAAAGCTAGGAATTTGCAACCTGGTGGGACAACCTGTTTTAGAGTCCATATATGGAAGATGAAGAACACTTCTATAAGAGAAGTCATAATAAAAGAGTCTATTTAAGCTTCACTCAATAAGGAAGCTTCAAGCTTTGGCAGATACAATATGATTCAAAAGATGCAAACACAACTACAAACACACTCAGCCACTACATGTTTGACAAAGTGGTCAAACATATTAACTGGAAGAAAGATACCATCTTTAATAAATGGTGAGAGAAAGAATGGCTCTCTACATGATGAAAACTAAAATTAGACCCACGTCTATAGCCATGCACTAAACTAAATTGAAAGTGCATCAAATATTTAAATATTAAAACAGAAACACTAAATCTACTGGAAGAGAAAATAGAAAACTTGAAGACATAGGTGTAGGGAGAGAGTTCAGTAACAAAACCCAACCTAAATGGGAAATTCTTCAAAGAATCAATAACTAGTATCTAATTTTTCTAAAAAGCTTTTGCACATCAAAAGAAATCACCAACAGCCTGAAAAGATAACCCACACAGTGGGAATAAATTTAGGCATTTGTATCTTAAAAGAATTCTATCTAGAACATATAAAGAATTTTGAAGATTGAGACCACCCAAATTCAAATATTCAATGCAAAACAGGGGCATCTGAGATGAATATACAATTCTCAAATGAAGAAATACAAATGGCAAGTAAATACATGAAAAAATGTTCACCGTCATAGATTATTCAAGTGATGTAAATTAAAACAACACCAAGATTTCATCTTGTTACAGAAGGAATGGCTACCATGAAGAAATCAGTTAATAACAAATGCTGGAATGACTCATGGTGAAAAAGGAACCCTTCTCCACTGTTGGTGAGAGTGCAAACTGTTAAAACCTCTGTGGAAATCAGTATGGTCCAATTCAACTCAGCTATTCTCCTTCTGGGTATCTTCCCAGAAGAATTAAAAACACCATATCACAATGATATTTGTGCACCCATGTGTATAGCAACACAATTTTTAATGGCTAAATACTAGAAATAACCCAAATGCCTATTAACTGAAGAATGGATAAAAAAATAATGTAATCATTTTATGCAATGGAGTACTACTTAGCCATCAAGAAGGGTAAACTTGAGTTTTTTTGAGTCTACATTCATTAGTGAAATAAATCACAGTTACATATGCAAATATCATGTTGTCTTCCTGGTGTGAGAAATTATAAGAGTAAATAAGATGTAAATTGTGCAATAGATATTGTGAAATGGAAAAAAATTTCAAAAGGAAAAAGGATCTAAAACAAAGAAAAGGAAAATGAAAGAAGAAAAAAAAGGACAAAAAATGCAAGTTAGTTATACTACTGATGTCTCTTAGTTCAGTGAAAAAGAAGATTCATTCTAACATAGATTGGAGAATTTTTATGCTCATATCTTTTACTCTGAGTAACTACTTTAAAAATAATAATATGCAATGTATTAACTATTGTTATTCTATTATCTTGTTATGAAATTTTGTTTTACCTTTTTTCCATAAAACCAAACAAAAAATATGATTTAGAGCCTAGGCCCATGCCACCTTTGAATTTAAATCCAGTCATACAACAAGAATGAGCTAACAACACAATGTCTAGAAAGTACCAAAAAGTCTTCCTTTGATATCCTTATAAAAGAAGAACAGCTATGAAGTTTCTTTCCCAAAGTATTTTCTATTAAATTGCCTTCTACAGGCTGCTTCTGATGAAAAATAATGCCTGTCCCAACTCAAAAGTTCTGAGAGAATATTTCAGAGATTATATCATCCAAAATACTCCAATACATCCCTCTTCACATTAAGACAAAAAAATTACATTTGCCCTGAAAGAAATTGTTCAATTGAAAAAGGACATGTATAAAAATATTAAGAAGCATATTGACAATTCTAAGGCACTGCAAAAGGACAATCTAAACTTTCCAAATATGACAGAAAAATATGGATGCTCACATGTTTTTTAAAACTGAGATAATTTCCTGTTGAGAATGGTCTCTGCTATTCTTGATTCCCAGATCCAGCAGAGCAAAGCAAGTTTCAGAAACAGCATGGCTGAATAGAGGAGCCACTTTTGAGGTACTCAGAGAAAAATCAACTAAAAACAGGTAATTGGAAGAAAGTGAGAGGCATATAACCTGATGTCAAAATTTTTGGAAAAAGAGATTTGTAGAACAAACAAAATACAGGAATAGGAGTTTATAAAAATATTAAGCAGTCCACAAGGCTGAACATGATACTTCCACCTGCACACAGTGAATGAACCACCATTCCAAGAAGTTACCAAAAAGTGGATGGAAACCCTATAGTGTGGTAGAGTCAAACCACATATAATAAACTTGGGGTATATGGCTCCCTAACGTTTTTGCCCCCTCCTCTCAACAGAGGATGTTATAGCATATTTTGCTGGCACATAGGAGGACATGTAGCAAGGAAGCTGCTTCTTTCCTAATGATCCACCAGTTTGTTCTCAGAATATGAGAGGATAAAAGTCAATTTCTGACTGAGATGGGAACTGTCAAGGATATATCAACTTTGAACAACCACAGAGTCCTCCAGGAAGAGACATGCCAGTGGAGCAGAGCAGTAAATGTTACACACCATATTTGCTAGCCAAAACCTCTAGTGACAGCATGCAGAAGGACGGAAGTGGTGGCAAAACTAGTGGGTCCAATGGCAGCTCGCTCACCATCACCTTGCCCCAATGTGAGAAAGGAGAGAACCTTGACAGAAAAGTGGAACAGAACAGGCTGGGAGGGGCCAACAGAATGCAGGTCTCAGAACATGGGCTTTCTTACTCTAAGTGTTCCTGGTCTTGAATACCCACAGCAACTAGGTGAATGATGGCCAAGCAGACACACAAGGTACAGAAACTGTGGTTGGGCTGCTGAAGGACACACAAAGAGCTGATGACTGAAGACTCAGGCCCCAGCCCTCACATCTGGAGGCCAGGAATGGCCTGCAAATCTGTGGGGCTAAAAGAGCAATGTAAGTGTTCACTGACCCTACTGCACTGCAGGCTTAATGGTAGTGTCCTTCACTCAGCACTGATCCTAATTTAGACAGGGTGTGTCCACTCAACACAGATTTAGACTCTGACTTAGACATGACCACAGAACTAGAGACACCAGAAGATACCTGGAAAAAGGTGGTCAGAGCAATTGCATATTTGTTTCTATTTCTCTTTATTGTTTTTGTTTTTATGTTTATTATTTGTGTGTTTTGGGTTTTTTTCACTTCTTGTTTTTTTCTCTTTTCCCAGCAGTTTTTATTTACTTTTTGGATTCTCATGTAAGTGAATATTGTACTAGTTTTTCTAATTCACGTAAATCATTTTTTATCTTCTCCTTTATTATTTCTCTCCTGACTTCATCTCCAGAATCTCAAAGCTTGAGAAATTTCCTTTGTCCTTCAGCCTTGCTTCTAATATCTTTACCTACATTTATTTCTCTATTTTAGTCATTATCCCTCTTACTCACCCTGCCTTTGGGTAAAATCATTCTAAAACAGGAAACACAAATTTCTGGGTGTTGGGTTTTGTTATATAAAAATAGATTTAGCTAATATAGTTAATGGTACCAAGTTAACAATTGCTACAATTTGTCAGTTTCTAGGCTGTGCATGATACTATTGTTATTGCTGATTATAATACTTAAGACAATGAATCATACCTATTGTAGTCATTTGCACTTTCTTGTGCAAGAACAATGTGATTGTTTGGGGTCAATATCATTACCATAGTCCAATACCAAAAAAACTAAGTGCTTAGTGAAATAGACAATAAGTTTTTATCCCTAACGAAATAGGACAGACACAAGGACAGGCACAAGGCCAAGACCCAGCAATGCATAGAGAGCAGCTCTCAAAATAGTCATTTCCTAGGAAAGTATCAATTCTAGTGATGAAGCTACATACCATAAGCAATTTACAAGCATTAACAAAGAAAGCAAATTAAAGAAAATAGAAAGTAACAAGACACAGAAACAAACTACAAACCCAGGCCTCCACCCCACCCAGGGCAACTGAGGCACAACAAGGTGGAAAAAAATCAGAAGAGACCTACATGAATTTTCTGAAATGATAGCAGCAGAATGAATAAAATATATGAATGAGGCCAAAGAACCAGATTAAAAATTATTTCTACATTAAAAAAGATATGATTACAAAAAAGGACTTGGTTAGTGTTATGGTTTGTGTTTGGATGCCCCCCCAAACTCATGCAATCATGGATGTGAGTGAGTCTAGCATTCATGATTACTTGTTGTCTGGTGCTGGAATTGGTGGTGTGAGTGCTACACTTGCCCAGTGGTTGAACCAGTATATTGGTAAGAGTATGAAGAAGATGTGTCTTTCCTCTTTTGCTCTGTTTGCTCTTGCTGTTTGCAGTAGCCATGAATAGCTGCCCCACCATGCTATCTTGCCATGGACTCAACTCAATATGGACTGAAACCCCCAAAATTGTAAGAAATATACCTTCCTTTGCTTCACTTTGGGCTTCAGGTATTTTTTCTCAACAATAAGAGAAAAGTAAGCAATACAGTTAGGGAACCTGGAGTTGATGTATGCCCAACATAGGAAAGAAATGGAATCCATTGAAAAGATTCAAACACATCCAAGAGATTAAAAATTTTATTGAAAATATTAACAGTATGATGAATCAATGTGTGGAAAGAACATCAAACCTAGAAGACAAATTTCTGATTAGCAATCACAGAAAGAAAAAAAAAACTTTGCAAATATAGCAAAGGGCCATCAAAAAATAAATCCAAAAACTGAAAGATGATGCAAAGAAGATTAAGTTTGGTTGGAGTCAGTGAAACAGCATAAGTTTAGTGGAAGTCAATGAAGCAGCAAGAGACAGTGCATACAACATTAAAAAATCTTTTTACAGAAATACATGCCTTCCTGTGAAGCAGGCTTTACCATGTGGCTTAGTAAAAACCAGAAAAAAGCAGAACCAAGCCTTCCCATGAACCAGGCTCCACCATACAGCTTGGTAAGAGAATCAGCAACAAGCAGAACCACACCTTCCTCTGAAGCAGGCTCTGCTATGAGGCTCAATTAAAGACAACCAGAAGCAGAACAATTGTTTCTTGTGAAGCAGGCTTTGCCACATGGCTCAGTAAGAGACTCAGCAATAACCAGAACCATGCCCTCTTGTGAAGTGGACTCCACCATGCCACTTGGTAAAACACTCAGCAACAAGCAGAACCATGCCTTACCATGAAGCAGGCTCTGCCATGCAACTCGGTAAGAGCAAAAAACAGAAGAGCAACTTTGTACCTACTGTGGTTAAGCAACTGGCTTATTTGGAAAGCTCTGGATGAGAGAATACCAATTGCAGTGAAAGGAATCACTTGATGTGTGTATTGTTTTGTCTGCAGAGATCTGAGACTGATGGTCCGGCCATCCACTTAGAAGATGACAGCATGCATCGTGGCAAGTGTGGGGGATATTTTCCTGTCTTGTTTTGGAAATCCAATATTGTCTTCCATTTTACAGTTTTGTTTTATTCTTATGTCTAGTGGCCTGAGCAACTACTTTGAAAATAGAAATGTGCAGTGTTACAGTCATCATTTTAAATTCCTGCTATTGTGTTTTGAAAACCTATATATAGCTGATAATTTTTTCACTTTGCTCTTGTTTTTTAGGTTTGCTTGCTTTTCAATTTATATATTTTTTTCTTTTTTCTCTTTAAAATAAAAAAGAAACAATGCCAAAATCTTCCTAATAGTGGAAAAAGAATTTGAAATACAGACCCATGAGGCATATAGAACTCCATTAGGCATGACCAAACAAAATCTACAACAAAGCATATAATACTCAAAATTCCAAAAATTTGGGGCAACCCACTTGGGACCCACTTCGGTCTCTCTTCAGACAGAAGTTTTCTCTAAATAAATATATTGTACTCTCCAAAAAAAATTCCAAAAATTCAACCCAAGGACAAAGTATTAAACCCTGTTGTAGAAAAGAAACAAAACAACAATAAAGGTAATTCCATGAGAATTACATCAGACTTCTCAACACAACTTCTTAAGGAGAGCTTGCAGGGAAGTATTGCAAGTCTTTTTTTTTGTATTTTAAACAGAAAAAAAAACAAAAAATCAAGAAGCAAACAAACAAAAACAACAACAAAAGCAAAATGGCAACAGCAACAAAAACAATAACAAAAATGACAATATAGGATTTCAAAACAATATGACAGGAAATTAACAATGTTTGTTATATTGTTGTATTGCATATATTTAACCTGAAAGTAATTGCCCAGACTACAAGATACAGGCATATGAGATTGATCAAACTATAAAATTTCACTTTGAGCAGTTTGCTTCCCTTGTAACTTTTGAATCCTTTTACACTTTCAGTTTTTTTACACTAGTGAGACAATATGGTGTTTACACATTCAAATATGATTTATTTCACTTATGAGTGTGGTCTCTAGTTTCATCCATTTACCTATAAATGCCTTGACTTTATCAATATTTACCACTGAGTAGTATTCCATTAAAAAATACCCATATTTTTTTATCCATTCCTCAGTTGATGGACATTTGGGTTGTTTCCAAGATTTAGCTATTACAAATTGTGCTGCTGTAAACAGGAGTGCTGCATACATGGATGTGATGTGGTATGATGTTTTCAATTCTTCTGTGAAAATACCTAGATCAGAAATAGCTGGGTCCAATGGAACTTCAAATTCCAGTTTTTTGAGGAATTTCCTTAATGAGTCCCGCAATCGTTGTACCATTCTAAAATCTCACTAAACATGGCGAAGTTCTTTATATCAAAAGCCCCATCGGTATTTCTTATTGGTTAATTTCTTTGTGTTAATCATTCATTCTGGAGTGAGAAGATATATCAGTGTTGTTTTAATTTGCATTTCATGAGTGGCCAATTATATTGAACTTTTAAATTTCAGTGGTTGATTTTTTTTCCAATTCTTTGTATTTTCCAGAAAAAGCCCTTTTTCTGGAGAAAATTTGACAAAAAAAAACATTTTTCCAATTTGTGGGTTTCCTTCTCACTTTGTTGATGATTTATTTCAATGTGCAAAAACTTTTTAATATGACAGTATCCCGGTTGTTGATCCTTTGAAATACCTCCCATAATGTTTGTTTTTCATTCATGAACTCTCAGCCTACCCCTATGTCCCTAAGTCCTCGAAATTTCTACCTAATTTTTTCCAGTACATTTACTGTTTTAGTCTTAATATTTAGGCCTTTGATTCATTTCAATTTTAATTTTGTGCATGGTGATACACATGGGTCTAGTTTAAGTCTTCATCATGTAGAGTGCCACTTTTTTCCAATACCACTTATTAAAGAGACTGTCTTACTTCCAGTGCACATGTTTGACCCCTTCATCAAAGATAAGGTGTTTGAGTGTATTTGTAGTTATGTCTAACTTTTGTTCTGTTCTACTAGTCCTCAGGTCTGGGATTTTTTTTGTCATTGCTGTTGTTGTTATCATTATTGTTATTGTTATTGTTGTTTTGGTTTGTTTTTACGAGTACCATGCTGATTTTATTATAGCAGCTTCATAGAATAATTTCTAGTCTAGAACTATGATGCTTCCCTCCTTGCCTTTGTTGCCCAGGATTGTCTTTGTTATTCTAGGTCTCTTATGATTCCAACTGAATTCTAAGAAAGATTTCTTGAGATCTGTGAGGTATACTAATGGTATTTTGATCAAGATTGTATTAAAACTGGATAACAGTTTTGGGACAATGGCCATTTTCACAATGTTGGTTCTTCCTATCCCTGAGCAAGGGATAGCTTTCCATTTTCTAAATTCCTCTTTAATTTATCTTTTCAGTGTACTGTAATTTTCAATATATTAATCTTTTACTTCCATTGTTACATTAATTTTTTTTCATTTTATTGATGTTATTGTGAAGGATGTGGTTTCTCTAATTTCTCTCTCAGTGAGTTTGTTTGTGTTCAGGAATGTTATTGACTTTTGAGTATTGAGTTTGTACCCAACTATGCTCCTGAATTTGCTTAATAGGTCTAGAAAGCTGTTTGGAGTTTCTAGGATCTTCATGTCATCTATGAATAATAATAATTTAACTTCTTCCTTTCCTGTCCTTATTTCTTTTATTTTTTCTTGTGTCTAATTGCTCTGGCTAATGTTACCAGAACTATATTTAATAGGAGTGGTGGTATTGGTAACCTTGTCTTCTTCCTAGTTTTAGAGTGAAAGCATTCAGTATTTGACTGTTTAGTATGATGTGAAAGCATTCAGTTTTTGGCTGTTTAGTATGATGTTGGTTTGTCATAGATGGCTTTTATCAAATTGAATTACAACCCATAATTTCCAATTTTCTCTCTTAGTTTTTACCATGTAAGAGTGTTATTAAAAGATTTTTCTGTGTCTATTGAGATGATGGTGTGATTTTCATCTTCCACACTTTTAATATGGTATATTACATTTATACATTTTCATGTAACCAACCCTGCATTCTTGTGATGAATCTTACTTGGTCATGATGTATAATTTTCTTGATGATTTGTTGCATTCTGTTTGCTAGTATTTTATTGAAGATATTTACATCTATGTTCATTATAGAGATTAGTCTGTAATGCTCATTTTTGGTTTCAGCTTTCTCTGGCTTTTGAATCAAGATATTACTCACTTCCAGGAATCAGTCTAGGAAGATTGCTTCTCTTTCAGTTTCCTTAAACAGTTTGAGGAGTATTTGGTATTAAATCATCTCTAAACGTCTTGTAGAATTCAGCCATGAATCTATCAAGACTTGGGCATTTTTGTGGTAAATTTTTAATTACATCTTCATTTTCACAAACTGATATTGGGCTATTTAGAAATTTTATATGTTATTGATCGAGCTTTGGTAATTCATATATTTTTAGGAATCTGTCCATTTGTTCTGCATTTTCCATCACAGTAAATATTCTAGAAGTAGGTTTTGATGATCTTTTGAATTTCCACAGGATCAATGGTGATTTCACACTTTTTCTTCCTTATTGCATGAATTTCAGATTTTTCTTTCCTTTTTTGGTAATATTGGCTAGGGGTTTATCAATTTTATTTATTCTTTCAAAGAATTAACTTTTCATTTCATTGAGTCTTTGTATTGTTTACTTAGTTTCGATTACATTAATATCTGCTCTGAACTTTATAGCTTCCTTTCTTCTTTTGGTTTTGGATTTGCCTTGTTCTTCCTTTCCTAGAAGTTTCAGGTCCAGAATTAGGTTGTTTATTTGGTCTGATTCGGTTCTCCTGATGTGAGATTTCACCACTATAAATTTCCCTCTTAGGTCTGCTTTCAGAGTGAGTCACAGTATCTGGTCTATTGCATTTACATTTTCATTTAAATGTGAATATTTTAAAGTTTCTTACTTAATTTCATCTGTGACTATTGGTTGGTCAGGAGGTTGTCATTCAATTTCTGTGCATTTATAGTTTTGGTGTTTTCTTTTGCCATTGCTTTCCAATTTCATTTCAGTAAGATCTGATCATATGCATAGCATAATTTCATTTGCTTTGTGTTTACTTAAATAAATTTTTGGGCTAGTATATGTCCTATGTTAGAGAACACCCCATGTAAAACTGAGAATTATGTGTATTCTGATATTGTTTGATGAAATACTCTGAAAACGTCTACTAAGTCCACTTTTTCTCAGGTTTGGTTTAGTTCTGATATGTCTTTGCTTATTTTGTTTCAGTTTGATCTATCTATTTGTTATAATGTGATATTAAGTTCCCCCATTACAGATATGTTATTATTTGGTTTTTCATGTCTATTAATATTTGTTTTATACAAATTGGTGGTTCCATATTTGATGAATACATATTTATGAGTGTTATGTCCTCTTCTTAAAGTTTTGCCCTTAAAAAATGTTGTGTACTTATCTCTTTTTTATAATTCTGGCTTTGAATATCACATTGTCTGTAAATAGCATAGTTAGCTCTGCTTCTTACTGCGTTCTTGGTGCATGGATAGTTGTTTTCCTTCCCTTTAGTTTCACTTCATTAATTTCCTTTTGAATTAAATTTGTTTCTTGTATACAGCGTATTATTGGATTTTGTTTCTTGATCTACTCTGCCAGTCTCTTCCATTTGATTGATGAATTGAGGCCATTTTTGTTAATGGTTATAGCTTATATGTATTGGCTTATCTTTGTCATTTTATTGTTCTGCTATTGATTCCCTACATTTTACCTCACTTTAATTGCTTGTCCATTTGATTGATGAATTGAGGCCATTTTTGTTAATGGTTATAGCTGATATGTATTGGCTTATCTTTGTCATTTTATTGTTCTGCTATTGATTCCCTACATTTTACCTCACTTTAATTGCTTGTCCTGCTTTTAATTTTCTTTCTGTTTTTGTTCTTGTAGTTGTGGTCATTTTTATCTCTTTCTAGGATGTCTTTCAGCACTCTTTGTAGGGTTGGTGGGAAGATCACGAAGTTCTTCATTTGTACTTTGTCATAGAAATATCTTATTTCTCCATTGATTTGAAAAGACAGTTTTGCAGGATACATCAATATCAGTTGCAAGTTGTTTTCTTTCTGTATTTGAAGTACTTTGCTCTTCTTGACTTGATGGTTTGTGTCGAGAAGTCTGCCACGATTCTTATAGGCTTTCATGTATAGGTGATCTGTTTGTTTCCTCTAGCAGTTTTTAATATTCTTTTCTTATGCTTGATTTTGAAACATTGATTGTTATGTGTTGAGATGTAGATTTATTTCCCTTATGGCTAATTGGAGTTCCGTATGTCTCACTTACCTGAATATCTGGTCTTTCCCCACGTTTGGACAATTTTCTGCTATCACTTTTGCAAATAGTCTTTGTGTCATTTGCATTGTCTCCTTTTATGTTGACATCTGTTAGTCTTATATTAATTGTCTTTGCATCATGTTGCAGCTGCTGAATTATTTCCTGATTCTTCATTATTTTTAAGAGATCTTTCCTTTCACAATCACTAGCTGCAATCCTATTTTAAAGATCTGAGAGTCTGTCTTCAAATTCAAATATGCAGTTTTGCCAGCTTTCAATCCAATTTTTTATTTTCTGGATATCTCCTTGAAACTTTTTTATGTATTACAATTATTTCCTCTTTGTTTATTCAAAGTTTCCATCACTTTTCTATGTGCTACTTTTTTTTATTGATTTGTTCTTTGGTTATACTTATCAGTTCTTTCATTATGTTTATTATTTGTTTTTACCTGAGAGATTATTTTTGATTCTATTTCCTTTACACCTTCTGTAGTGTTTTTTTAAATTTTCATTGCTATCATTCCAGAAATTTCTGATGTGTGATTTTAAATTTTATTTATGTCTGTCTCATGTACTAGATCTGTATGGGCTGGAAGTTTGAGATTGGATTTGGCTGTTTTGTTTTATCATTTTCCTGTGCAACTCAGATTCAGTCAGATGGCCAAACCCATCTATGCTGGCAGCCTGTCTGACAGCAGGCCTCAATGAGAGTTGTTGATGGCTGTGGGTCTCTGGTTGTGGATTCCCAGTCACTGTGGGCTTCACAGATGGTTGCTGGGTGTAGGAGAGTGGCTGTAATCAGAATCCTTGTCCTTGTATTCTTTATCAAGTTTTCCTGTGTGACTGTGGGTCACTCAGCCAGGACACTAAGTCCCTACTGGCCTCACCAAGGATCCTGGATGACTGGGCAAAAAGTTCTGGTCCCTGTGTCTTCAGAGAATGCTATCAAGTGTGATGGGTCACTTGGTTCAGACTTCCAATTTCTGTGGGCCTCACTGAAGGTTCCCAGATGACCCTGAGTCAATGCAGTCCCCAGAAACCTCATCTACATTTTCTGGGTGTGGACAGGTCACTGAGCTCAGCTTCCCAGTATGTGTGGCCCTCACTGTGTGTTTCTGGATGACTGCAGGTCTCTGGGTACAGACTCCTAGTCCCTATGGGCCTCAGAGTTTGTTGCCCTGTGTGCATGTGTAGGTGAATCACTCTGCAACTTCCCTGTACCTAGCAACATCACCTAAGGTTCCTGAGTATGGAGGGTTCACTGGTTTCAGCTTTTACTAGTACCTGAGGGCCTCACTGTGGGTTCCCAGGTGACTGAAGGTTGTTGGGCACAGACTCCTACTCCCTACTGATGTCAGAGATGGATCCCACATGTGGTCTGGTTGCTGAGTGCAGCTTCTCAGTCTGCAGGAGCCTCACCTATGATTCCTGGGTGTCAGTGGGTCAGTCTTAAATTCTTCCCAGTCCTCATGTATCTCACTCTGTGTTCCAAGATGGCCATGGGTTGTGAGCACAGAAACCCAGTGCCTTTATACCTCTCAGATGGTTTCCATGTGTGGACAGGTTACTGCAATGCCCACTTATGATGAAAATCCATACAAAATTTTAAAAGATAACATTCTTTTTGTCCCAGAGCTTCCAGATAGTAATACACATTCACAAACTGATATAAAATACAGTTTTGAAAGGTCTTTCTACAGACTTCGTTATCTGTGGGTCAGTGAAGTATTTTAACTTTCACTGTTTTGCTTGCTTTCCCTCTAATTGTTTCAGTTCTAATTAATTGTTTTTCTAAATTTTTTATTTAAAGGGATAAAACAGAAAAAGGAGAGAAATATTACAGAATTTCAAAAAAACATAAACAGTAAGATATCACTAGTTGATAATTTACATATTGCTCTTTTAGAAATAGTTTTTCAAGTTACAAAATTAAAGAAAACAAAATGGACACACAAGCAGTGAGACTGCAAACAGATCTGTTCAACAATCAAACAAGAACTAAGAAATATGGGTAACAATCCTGCACACATAAATATACATGCAGTTATATCTTTTATAGCACTTCCTATTTTCTCTTTTTTACAATAGCAATTATACATTTTTTTATTTAAATAGAAAAAAACAGGAAAAAGGTAGAAATATTACAGAATTTCAAGAAAAGAAGATAAACAGTAAGAAATCACTAGTTGATACATTACATATTGTTCTTTTAGAAATAGTTATTCAAGTTACAGAATTAAAGCACACAAAGTGGACACTAAAGCAGTGAGAGTACAAACAGATCTGTTCAACAATCCAACAAGAACCTAGAAATATGGTCATCAATCTCACACACCTAAACTTACATGCAGCTTTATCTTTTATAGCGCTTCCTATTTCCTCTTTTTTTACAATAGCAATTATACATTTTAAAAATTTTATTTAAAGAAAAGAAAAAAAACCAAAAAAACAGAAAAAAGGGTAGAAAAAATACAGAATTCTAAAAGAAAGAAAGAAAAAGGAGAATGAGAAAAAGCCCCACTAAGAAATCAGTAATTTATAAATAATGTACTGTCATCCTGGATGTAGTTGTTCAAGTTACAAAATTAAAGTGTACATAGTAAATATTCAAACAGTCAGACTACAGTTTTGCTCAAAGATCCAAAAAAGATTCAGCAATATGGTCATCTATTTTATACACTCAAACATACATGCAGTTATATCCCTTAGAGCACTTTCTTTTCCTCTCTTTTTTACAATAGCAATTAAACATTTTGGTTTTACTACTCTTGTAGTTCTTATTTACTTTTTACACTATAGACACAATATGATATTTATAAATATGATTCTTATTTATTTCACTAATGAGGATAATCTCAAGTTGTCTCCATTTGCCCATGAAGGTCTCAAGGTCATTTTTTTCATAGCTGAGTAATATTCCATTGTCTAAAAATGCCACATCTTTTCCATCCACTCTGCAGTTGATGGGAATCTTGATTGTTTCCAGGATTTAGCTATCACAAATTGTGCAGCTATGAACATGGGTGCTCATATATCACTGTGATATGAACTTTTCAGTTTTTTTGGGAAAATACCCAGGAGGGGGATAGCTGGATTGAATGGGGCTTCCAATCCTAGTTTTCTGAGAATTCTCCATATGGATTTCCATGTACTGGCTCGACTTTGCCATGTTATGTTCCAGTTGCTTCTTTCTGTTTTTCCTCTTATTTAATTGCTTATTCTACCTGGTGGTTTCTTTCTGTTGCTGTTTTGGGGATTGTGGTCATTTTTGTCTCTGTCTAGTATGTCTTTCAGTACTCTTTCTAGGGTTGGTTTTGTGGACATGAATTTCTTCAGTTGTTCTTTGTCCTGGAAGTATGTTGTTTCTCCATTAAATTTGAATGAAAGTTTTGCTGGGTACATCAGTCTGGGTTGAAGGTTTTTTTCTTTCAGGGCTTGAAATACCTCACTCCAAGCTCTTCTTGACTTGAGGGTTTGTGCTGAAAAGTCTGCCATGATTCTAACGTGCTGTCCTTGATAGGTGAGTTGTGTCTTTTCTCTGGCAGCTTTTAATATTCTGTTTTTATGCTGTATGTCTGAGATCTTAATTATTATGTGTCTGAGTGTGGATTTAGGTTGATTGTGACTGTTTGGTGTTCTATATGCCTCACTTATCTGCACATCAGATTCTTTCCCCATGTTTGGGAAATTTTCTGCTATTGTTTCTGTAAATACTTTATGTATGTCATTTGCCTGGACTCCTGTATCTTCACTAATGCCCATTATTCTTATATTGTTGCTCTTGGCATCATCATGAAGCTTCTGGATTGTCATTTCATCCTGTTTTGTTATTTTTAAAAGTTCTATCCTTTAATGATCACTAACTGTGATCCTGTCCTTAAGGTCCAAAATCCTATCCTCAGCTTCCTTTAGGTGGTTTTGCATGCTTTCAATAGAATTTTTTGTTTCTTGGATGTCTCTTTGAGTTTGTCTCATGAATTCTGCTTGTTTTCTATATTGTTCATTCAAAGTTTCAATCAGTTTCCCATGCTCATGTACTTTTTTCTCTAGTTCTTCTTTAGCTGCATTCAACAACTCCTTTAATAATGTTGTTATTTCTATCTTTACATGGGAGACTACTTCTAATTTGATTTCCTCTATAGCCCGATGAAGTTGTTTTTTAATTTCACTGGCTATCTTTTCAGAGATTCCCAGTGTGTTACTTTTGGGGTCCTCTATTTCAATGTCTCCTATACTTGCTTCTGGTGAACTATATGTTTGAGACTGCATTTTGCTTTTTTGTTTTGTCATTTTCACTTTGCCTGGTGTTTTCCATGTGTAGGAGGGGATCACACACACTATTTTCTGACACAGCAAATTCATACAGTTAGTTGTAGGGGGTTTTACTACTGGCCCTATTTATCCCCTGTACACCTCTATTTAAGGGGTATGCTCACCACATTGATACAGTCAATCCGGTGTAGTCCAAAGTTCAACACCGGGGATCAAAATTCCAAATTTTCTCACACTAACTGGATCCCGCTGAGATCTTCTGATGTTCCAGGTGGGAGGGTGCGCCCAGCTGAAGCAGTCCATGGCAGTTTTCAGTCTTTGGCGGGCCTCCTCGATGTTCCTGGTGGCAGGGTGGGCCCACGGTGGAGGTTCCAGGCAGCCTATGCCTGATGCAGGCTTTTGCTGAGTTCCTGGCAGCAGGCCAGGCCCTCGATGGAGTTTCCGAGCAGCTTACCCCTGATGCAGGCTTCCACTATGTTCCCCCTGGCCAGGCAGGCCCTCGGTGTTGGTTCTGGGCAGCTTACCCCTGATGCAGGCTTCTGCTAATTTCCCAGTGGCAAGGCGGGCCCACTGTGGAGGTTATGGGCAGCTTACCCCTGATGCAGGCTTCCACTAAGTTCCCGGTGGCAGGGAGGGCCCACGGTGGTGGTTCCGTGCAGCTTACCCCCAATGCAGGCTTCTGCTAAGCTCTGAAATTTATTAACTTCTTGAAACTAGCAATTGATTCTGGGGTGAGATGAAATCTCAGCATTGTTTAATTTCATTTTTGAATCACAAAAGAAATTGAACATCTTACAGCAGATTGAGTGTTTCTGATTTACTGCTATTTAGATCTTTAATCCATTTCATATTTATTTTAGTGCATAGTAAAATATATGAGTCTAGTTTCAATTTTCAGTATGCAGAAAGCTAGATTTCCAGCACCATAAAGAGATTATCTTTCTTCCAACAAATACTTTTGGCCCCTTCTTCAAAGATAAGGTGGCTAAGTATGTCTGGAGTTGTTTCTGCATCTTCTAATCTTTTTAATTTATATGTAGGTTTGCTTTTTTCCCCCAGTACCATGTTGTTTTTTTCACAGAAGCTTTTCCGTATAATTTCAAGTCAGGGATTATGATTGATTTCTATGCTGCCTCTTTGTGGCCAGAAATTACTGTTGGCCTTCTAGGTCTCTTCTGGTTTCAACTCAATATTTTAAAAAACAAAATAATTTTAAAAAAATAAAAACGATATGGAATTTCCAAAAAGAATAAATAAATAAGAATGTAATACTAGTTAATATATTGCATATTGTTGTCTTGAAAATATTTTTTCACATTACAAGATTTAGGTATAAAAAATTATCAAACAATCTGACAATGAAAACACAACTGTTATTTTTGATGAAATATCAGCAATTTGTAGTTTAGTTATCTATCTTGCATATATCCACATAAATATATGTACATATTCATGTGAATAGATATTTCTCTTCTTTCTTTTCTCTTTCTCCTAACCAAGTTGTTCTTTCCTTTTGAGCATTTTCTTTCCATTTCATTAACATAATATCTATTGTACATTTTGGATCTTATTTATATATTTTTAATTTATACTGGGGAAACAATATGGTATTTACATTAGTGAGTGTGATTTATTTAACATGAGTATGGCGACCGGTTGCATCCATTTACCTAAAAATGGCTCAAACTTATCCTTATTTATACCTGAGTAATACTGCATTGTATAAAAATACTACACCTTTTTTCCATTCCATGGCTGCTGCACATTTGAGTTGTTTCCAAGATCTGGCTATGCAGATTGTGCAGCCATAAACATGGTTGCACATACATCACTTTGGTATAATGTTTTCAGCTTTTCTGGGAAAACACTCTGGAAGGGAATATATGGGTCAAATCAAATCTCTGATCCTAGTTTTTTGGGGACTATCCACAGTGATTTCCACAGTGCTTTTATGGTCTAGACTCCCAACAACAATGGAGAGTGGTTCCTTTTTCCTCATAGCCCTGCCAGCATTTACTACTGATTAATTTCTTTTTAATTTTTCAATTTTTATTTTAAAGAAAATAAAACCAAGCAAAATAAAACAGAACAAAGCCAATCAAAACAAATCAGTGTAAGTGACAAAGAACTTCCAAACAATAGGAAATCAACAATGGTTACCATAATGCCTCCTGCTGTCTTCAAAATAGCTGCATTTACCTTTAGACATAGTAAAAATGAGACAAAACAAAATAGAATAGAACCATAAAACAAAAAATGAATGTAATAAAGAACTTCTAAAAAAGATAATAGTAAATACAAAATAGCTACAATAATATATCTGGCTATCTTTGAAATAGCTTTCCATGCCATCAGATACAATAAAATCAAGTAAAACAGAACAGAACAAAGCTCAACTCAATCCAACCCAACAAAACAATGAAAATGATACAGGACTTCAAAACAAGACAATAGGGAATCAACATTGGCCACCACCCTGAAAAGGAGATCTTTAATAGATGCTACACCATACATTGCTATCCTCTGAATAGATGATCAGAACACCAACTTTAGACTTGCAAAGTCAGTGAAACACTAACCACTATGGACATTAAATTGTATTCCATCTCAATAGCCATCATTGCAGCCTCTGTTTCACCAGATCAGCCAGTCACTTACAGTGGGGTTGTGGAGTGGCTGTCTCCACCAGTGGCCCACACATGGCACCAGTGTGAAGAGAGGGTTTGTCTCTTGGAGACTTTTTGTTTTCTTTTATTGGTCAATTTCTTGACATAAAACATTGTTTCTGGAGTGAGATTATGTACTCATGCTTTTTAAATTTATATTTCTCAAATGAACAAAATGTGAAATATTTTTTCATTCATTTATTTTTCATTTGTAATTCTGCACCTGAGAATTAATGGATGCCCATTAATGGATTGGGTGTTTAAATTGAGGTGCCTGATTTTTTTTCCAATTCTTGATATGCTCTGGATATAAGTCCTTTGAGGGACAGTTGGATAAAATATTTTTCCATTCTGTGGGTGTTCTTTTCACTCTGTTGATGATTTCTTTTGATGTGCAAAATTTTTTAATAAGCTGAGATTCCAGTTGTTGGTCATTTGAAGTACTTTCCATGCAGTTTGTGATTTGTTGATGAATTCTTTGCTATGTCTTCAAGATTTCTACCTACCATGTCTTCCAGTAGATTTATTGTTTCTGTTTTAATATTTATGTACTTAATCCATTTTGACTATAGTTTAATGCATTGTGATAGATTTGAATCCACTTTTAGTCTTCAGCATGTAGAGAACCAATTATTCCAGCACCACTTATTAAAAAGGATATCTTTATTCCAGAGAATGTTTGGCACCCTTGTCAAAGACAATGTGGCCAAGTGTCTTTGTAGTTGTGGCTGTATCATGAAATTTGTTCCAGTGATCTTCGTGCCTGCATTTTTTGACCAGTACTATGCTAATTTTAACAGTAGGTTTGTAGCATAATTTCAAGTCAAGAATTGTGATGCCCTTGCCTTTCCTTTATTTCCCAGAAATATCTTTGCTATTCTAGGTCTCTTCTGTTTCCAAATGATTTTTGGGAATGATACTTGTAGATTGGTGAGGTATGCTAATGGTATTTTAATCAGGATTGCATTAAATCTGTATAACAGTTTTGGCAATATGGCCAGATTCACCATGTTGTTTCTTTTATCCATAACCAAGTGATACCTTCCCATTTTCTGATATCTTCTTCAATCCATAGAGATAAAAATGACCACAATTTCCAGAACAACAAAAAAATAAACCACCAAGCAAGGCAAGCAACTAAATAAGGGGAAAAAGCAGTGAACCAACAATAGGAAAACAACATGACAAATATAAGCCAATACATATCAGTAATACCCATCAATGAAATGGCCTCAATTCACCAACTAAAGAAATGGATCAGCAGAATGGATCAAGAAAGAAAATCCTATAGTATGCTGTATATAAAAACCATATTTAAAACAATATGAAATTTATAGACTGTAAGTCATGGGATAGAAAACAATATTTCATGTGACAGGAACCTAGATAAAAGCAGGAATAACTATTCTGCTCACAGATATTGTGAACATCAATCCAAAAATGATCAAAGGAGACAGAGAGGGTCACTACTTACTGATTAGAGGAAAAATTCAACAGGAAGAAATAACAACCATAAATGTATATGAACTAAATATTGGAGCACCCAACTATATAAGACAAATACTAACAGATATGAAAAAACAAACATTCAATAACAAAGTTTTAATTGGGGACTTTAATACCCTATTTTCACAAAGACATAGATCACTCAGACAAGAAGTGAGCAATGAAATAACAGAATTGAATCAAAACTTTGAACAAATGAACTTACTAGATGTTTATGGAGGGTTCCACCCAACAACATTAAATACCATTTTTTCTCAGCTGCTTATGGGCTGTTCTCTAAAATAGACCATATATTAACAAATTGAATGTGCTTGAGTAAATGCAAAGAATTGGAACTCATCTCAAGCATACTATCTGCCCATACTTCACTGAATTTGGAAATTAATGGCAAAAGAAACTACAAAAACTACATAAACACATGGAAATTAAATAACACCCTCCTGAAGAACCAATGGGTCATCGATGAAATAAAACAGTAACTACAACTAAATGGCAATGCAAATAAAATATACCAGAACCTATAGTATGCAATAAAGGGCTCCTGAGAGTAAAATATATAGCAGTGAATTATTATATCCAGAAAACAGGAGGAGCACAAAAACAACCTAATGCTGCACCTCAAGCTTCTAGAAAAAGAAGAAAGAGTAAGTCAAGACTGAAATTCTTAGAAGAGAGGAAATTATAATGATCAGAGCAAAAATTAATGCAATTGAGACTAAGAAAACAATACAAAGAATTAATGAATCAAAGAGGTGGTTCTTTGAAAGAATAAACAAAATTGATGAAACCCTAGCCAATCTTATCAGTAAAAAAAGAAAGAAAAAACTCAAATTCATGCAATGAGGAATGAAAAAAAGTGAAAACTACTACAGATACTGTGGAAATTCAGAAGATCATCAATACCTACTTCAAAAAATTTATTTGCATAATCTGGGAAACACAGAAGGAAGATTATTTTCTCTAATTCTGTGAGTTATGCTATTAGAATCTAGATCAGGATTTCATTAAGTCCATATAACAATGTTGTGAGTATGGCCATTTTCACTATGTTGTTTTTTACTATCCAACAGAAAAGGATATTGTTCCATTTTCATATATCCTTTTCAATCTCTTTTTTAGTATTTTAGTTAATATAAAGATGTTTTACTTTCTTAATTAGATTGCTTCCTAAGTTTTTAATTTTTCAAAACTATTGAGAAATCTGTGGCTTCCCTAATTTCTCTCACAATAAGTTTGTTACTAGTGTGCAGGAATGCTTTTCATTTTTGACTGTTGACTTTGCATTCATCTACATGACTGAATTTCTTTATTAAGTCTCAAAGTCTTTTGGTGAAGTTTTTGAAGTCTTCTATGAAGAATATCATGTCATCTGAAAATTATGATAGTTTTACTTCTTGCTTTCCAGTCCTTGTTCCTTGTATTTCTTTCTCTTTCCTAATTGCTCTGACTAATGTGTGCAGAAGAATATTGAATAGAAGTAGTGATAATGGACATTATTTATTTGTAACTGATTTTAGAATTAAAACATTCAATCTTTTGAAAATTGTTATGCTGCTGCCTGTTGATATGTCATAGATGGCTTTTATCAGAATAAGACAAAAACCTTATATTCCAGTTTTCTGTATAGTTTTTAAAATGAATGAAGTTTTACTTTGCCCAATGCTTTTTATGTATCTATTGAGAAAATCATGTATTTTCCCTTTCACTGTGTTAAATTGTGTATTAAAATTTTGATTTTCAACTTGTAATGATTGGTACATAGTGCCAACTCAAGGAATGAAAAGTTTAAAAACATAAGTGACACAGCAGAGGTAAAAGGTCCTCAATTTGCACCAATCCTAAGCTTGTGGAAGAGGGTACACAGATGGTATGGTGGGTAGCCTGCTTAAAAGATAAAGAAGGAAAAGAGACTTAATCCCCCCTTTTGATCTTGTTGCTTTTGCTATCTTCTGCTGCTTTGAATTGTAGCAGCTGTGCCATGCAAACTTGCATTGGAATCAGTTGATTATGGAATGAAACCTCCACAACTGCGATCCAAATAATCTTTTCTTCCTTAATTTTAGGCATTGGGTACTGTTTCTCAGCAATAAAAGAAAGGTAACCAAGATACATATATTTCACCATACCTGCATCCTTGAGATGACTCCTAGTTGGTTGTTGTGTATAATATTCATGATGATTTTCTACATTCTGTTTGCCAGTATCTCACTGAAAATTGTTGAATCTATGTATATTAGCTACATGGGTCTGCAGTGCTCTTTCTTGGCTGTGGGCTTCTCAGGTTTCATTATGAGGGTAATGCTTACTTCAAAACTCAATTCAGAAGTCTTGCTTCTTTTAAATTTCATTAAAGTGTTTCAGGTGTAATGGTATTAGTTCAACTTTAAATTTGTTGTAGTATGAGTACTGACTCCATCAGGACCTATGTTTTCTCTGTTGGTAAGTTTTTAATTAACTTTTCAATTCTGTTGATTTTATTGGATTTTTTAGAATTTTAATATTTATTCATATTTGATAATTCATATGTATCACTGAATTTCTCCATTTCTTGTGTGTTTTCCATCTTATTAGAAAAAATGTCATAGTAGATATTGATGATCTTCTAGATTTTCATATGATCTTCTGTGAATTCCCCATTTTCATTCCTAACCACATGAATTTGAGGCTATTCTTTTCTTTTTTGATAAGGTTGAGTAAGGCTTTATCAACTTACTTAAACTTTTTTATTTTAAAGAGGGTAAAACTAAATATAACAAAACAGAACAAAGAAGATCAGAAGAAAACAATGTAAATGACACAGATTTCAAAGCAAGATAATAGGATGTCTATCATGGTTACGGTAATGTATTTTATTTTCTTCCAAACAGTTGTCCATACCTTCACACACAATGAATTCATACAAGACAAAATGGTATTGAACTGATAAGAACAGAGTAATGAAGACATTATAGGCCTTCAAAACCAGACAATAGGAAAATCAACAATGGCTACCATAATGTCTCTTGTTCTCATTCAAATTATCTGTTCATACCTTCAAGTATGTTGAAATTAAACAATACAAAACAAGATAAAACCATTTTGAATAAAGAATAATAGCATTACTGGATTTCACAGAATGACAATACAGTATCAGCAATGGATACCATAATGTCTTTTTTCTTCAAAGTAGCTGTTCATCATGCATAATATGATTGATTCTCATAAACTCTAGGGGAACTTCTATGCATGTATAAGCCTCTACATGTATACCAACCTTTTCTGTATTGGAGGGAAAAACAAACCAAAACAAACCAAATTACTAGAAAAACATGAGAAAAAGACAATCAAAAAACAATAGCAAAGAGTCCAAAACAATGACAATATAGGCATTCAAAGCCAAGGGGTAGGAGCATAACTAGGGTTATTATTTTACATAACGCTCTGAGTTATTTTACATAATGATCTGAGTTTCTCAGATCACCAGGCACTAACATGCAAAATTGTTCCAATCCAATGAATGTTAGCTGTTTTGTTCAAAGAACTTATGGAATTTGTAGGACAATCACCTTAGCTATCCTAAGCATGATTATACAATTTTAGATGTTTCTTTTTCCTCCTTTTCCCTGAGATATTATTTTTTTTCTTTTGAGCAGATTATTATCCTTTCACCTTAGTTATTATGGATTTTGTATCTTATGTACTGTTACCATTTCTCATAGTAGGGAGACAATATGGTATTTTCACATGTGAGTTTGATTTATTTCACTTAAGAGTATGTTCTGAAGTTGCATCCATTTATTTATAAATATTTCAATGTGATCATTCTTTATAGCTGAGTAGTACTCCATTGTATAAAAATACCACATCTTGTTTTGCATTCCTCAGTTGATGGGCATTTAGGCTGTTTCCAATATCTGGCTGTTACAAATTGTGCTGCTATAAACATTGGTGCACATATATCACTGTGATATAATGTTTTCAGTTTTTCTGGGATAATGCCCATAAGTGGAATAGCTGGGTCCAATGGGAATTCCAAACCCACTTTCTTGAGGAAGCTCAACTCTGACCTCCACAGTGGTTGCAACAGTCAGCACTCCACCCAAAAGTGCATAAGAGTTCCTTTTCCCCCACAGCCTCTCCAGCATTTGTTATTGGTAGATTTCTTTATCCTGGCAATTCTTTCTGGAGTGAGATGGAACATCAGTGTGATTTTAATTTACATTTCTCTACTGACCAATGATGCTGAACATTTTTTCATGTATTTATTTCTTTTCTATGTCTTTATCTGATAACTGTGTATTCATCTCAGATGCCCATTTTTGGATTGCATCTTTGAATTTTGGGGATCTGATTTTCTTAATTATTTATGTGTTCTAGACAGAAGTCCTTTGTCTGAGGGACAGTTGACTAAGATTTTTTTCCCAACTTTTTGTTTTTCATTCTGCTATGCTGGAGATTTCTTTTGACATGCAAAAACTTTTTAATAAGTTATGATCCCAGTTATTGATTCTGAAAAGTATTTCCAGAAAAGTTTGAGTTTTGTTCATGAATTCTTTACCTGCCACTATGTCTTCAAGATTTCTACCTACTTTGTCTTCCAATAGATTAAGTTTTTCTGTTTTAATAATTAGATCTTTGATCCATTTAGATTTTAATTTAGTACATGGTGTTAGGCATGGGTCTAATTTTAGTTTTTAGCATATAGAGAGCAAATTTTGCCAGCACCGTTTATTAACAAGACTATCTTTCTTCCAGTGAGCATGTTTGGCCCCTTTATCAAAGATAAATTGCTGAGTGTGTTTGTAGTTGTAGTTGTATCCTCTAATCTATTTCATTGAAATTTAGGTCAACTTCTTTTTCATTTATAGGTATCAGTCTTATGTTGTTCTTCTTTGCATCCTCTTGTAGCTGTTGAATTGTTTTCTTGTTTCCTTATTACTTTTAAAAGATCTTTCCTTTCCTGTTCATTAGCTATAATCTTGTCTTCAGGTTCTGAAAGCCTATCTTCACATTCATTGAGGTGGTTTTGCCACCTTGAAGGAATTTTTTATTTCCTGTATATCTCTTTGAATCTGCTTCATGCATTCCTTTTTTTTCTTATATTCTTCATTCAGTCCATTTATTTCATCTTCATTCCATCTTTTTGCATTGTTCCTCTAATTTTTATAGCTTCCTGGAGTTGTTTCTTTACTTCAGTTTCTATCATTTCAGGAGTTTCAGGCATATAACTTACATTTACTTCTATTTCCATGCCTCCTAGGCTTGCTTGGGATGAGCTGGTCGTTTGAGATTACATTTTGCTCTTTTGCTTTTCAGTTTCCTATATTTCCAGGCTCTGAACCATTTTCCAAGGCTTCCCATTGCACTGGAAATCAACTCATGCACTTTTAGCTCAGGCAGAGGGATACAGACAGCTGTCTGAAGTCAGGGGGTCCTTAGATGTGGCCCAGTTTTGCCATCAGGGACCCCTAGTTTGGCCTCTGGTAATTTGGGAGGGTGGGCGGAGTCTTACTTTCCTGGAGCAATGTCCCAAATCTTCCCCCTGTGCTAGAAATCACCTTGCAGGAGACTAAATTGAGGCAGCTGTCTATCCATGCCTGGGGGTTGCCAGGCATTTCAATTTACTTAAACTTTCAAAGATCCAACTCTTCTATTAATTGATTCTGTGTTTTATTTTTCTAATCTCTTTTTTATTTGAAGGAGAATAAAATAGGACAAAACAAAATAAAACATAACACAACACTGCAAGAAACACAGGTGATTATCATAATATCTCCTGATTTTTTTGAAATAGATGTCAATAACTTCACACACAATAAAATCAAACAAAATAAAACAGTATAAAACCTATCAAAACAAGAGGATGAAAGCATTACAAGACTTCAAAGAAGACAATGGGAAATCAACAATGGCTACCATAATGTCTTGTTTTCTTCAAAATAGCTACCCATACCTTTACACATAATGCAATAAAATATTTAAAAAACAGTCTAAAATTAGTCAAAACAAAAGAATAAGAGCATTTCAGCACTTCAAAACAACAACACAATAAGAAATGAAAAATGTTGTCTACATTGTCTCATTTTCTTCAAAATAGCTGTCAATAACATCACACATAATAAGATCAAATAAAACACACCAGAATACAACCAACCAAAACAAAAGAATAAAAGCTTTATAGGGCTTCAAAACAATATAATAGGCCCATTGACGCCAAGGGGCAGAGGAAATTCCTGCTTTGAGTAACATGAGTTTAAGGCCTGCACAGCAAACTCCACCTAGCCTTGCAAGTCTAGCACCTAGCTCAGAACTTGGCAGGGTCCTACCCAGCATCCCCAAAGAAACAGGGACCTTTGTTAGGTTACTTGGGTCCTGAATGGGCCCTGCTCAGCAACTCTGAGTGGCAAGGGAATCTCCTGCACTGAATGCCATGAGGTGAACACCTGCACAGTGAACACCAAGACCAGCATGCTCATAACCACACTCAGAACCTGGTAGGGCCCCAGCCTGTGATGCTAAGCAGGTAGGGAGCTGAGGTGTAGCATGTGACATGAGCTGAAGGCCTGCACAGCATACTCCATCTATCTGCTAAGCACTGGTACACAACTCAAAGTGGTAGAATCTCACTCAGCAAACTTGTGCAACTATGCCACTTCAGAGTGCCATTTGGTGTATGCTGAAAGTCTGTTCAGAATAATCCCCCCATTTCAGGAGTTTTCAACTGCCACTATGGGTCTGGAGAATAAAAAAAGTTAAAAAAAACCCAGTAAAATGAAATGTCAAACCTCCAGTCCATCCCAAATAAGACTAGGAGACAGGAACATAGAAAAAGGGTGAGCAATACAACTGAAACTTCAGAAATGATGGCAACTGAAGAACATAAACAACTCTGAAAGCTGAAAATGAACTTAAATCACAAACAAATCTCCCAGGTAAAAGAAGAAATCATAAATGTAATAAAAGAAATGCTGAACAGATTTCAAGAAAACATAGTTAAAAATTGAGGAGTACTGCAAAAAGGTGGAAAACCTCAATGAACAATATAAGAAACAAACACAATGCATGAAACACATTCAAAGAGATATATCCAGGAAATGAAAAATTCCATTGAAAGATGGCAAAAACATCTCAATGTATGTGAAAATAGGCTTTCAGACATCAAAGATAAGATTGAAGCTAGTGAAAAGGAAAGGAAAGTTCTTTGAAAAATAACAAGGAATGAGGAAATAACAATTGAACAGGTTCAAGATGGTGCAAAGAAAAATGATATAAGATTGATGGGTGTCAATGAAAAAGAATGTAACAACATGAATGCTATAGAAAGACTACTTACAGAAGTCATAGATGAAAATTTCCCAAACATGGGAAAGGAAATTGACATACAGGTAAGTAAAGCATACAGAACTCCAATTAGGAATAACCAAAACTAATCTACACCTAGACATATAATAATAAACATCTGAGACATTCAACATATGCAAAATATTAACAGCTGTTAGAGAAAACAGACAGATCTCCTACAAAGGAAAGATTATCAGAATCACAGCAGAATTTTCAGCACAAACAATGAAGTCAAAAAAAGGATGGAATAAAGTATTTCAACTCCTAGAGCATAAAAATTTCCAACCCAAATTGATTGATATACCCTGCAAAACTGTCCTTCAAAATTGATTGAGAAATGAGATACTTCCATGACAAAGAACAGCTGAAGATCTTCATGATCACAAAATCTACCCTGCAAAGAATACTGAAAGATATTCTAGATAAACATAAAAATAACTACAACTTCTAGAACATCGATAGAAAAAAACCAAAAAAGGACAGAAAATTAAACACAGGGTAAAGGTAAAAAAACCAACAGCAGAAAGAAACATGAAAAAATCAGCTAATGTATATCAGTTATTACCATTAATGTAAATGGACTCAATTCAACAATTAATAGGAACAGAATGGCAGAATGGATCAAGAAACAGCACCCAACTATATACTGTAAGAACAAACCCATCTAACCCAAAAGGAAAGTCATAGAGTGAAAGTCAAAAGATGGAAAATAATATTTCATGCAACAGTAACACACAGAAAAGTAGGGCTAGTTATTCTGTTTGAAGAAAATGTGAACTTCAAAATAAGAAAGATAGAAAGATAAAGGTCACTATATACTAGTTAGAGGAAAATTTCAAGAGGAAGAGATAAATATAAATATATATATATATATAATATGGGATAATACAGCTATATAAAACAAATATATAGAAATGAAAATTCAAATAAGCAGTAACACAATTATAAGAGAACTTAACAGCTCATTGACCCAAAGAGGCAGATCAACTGCACAGAAAATCAGCAAAGGGATAACAGAACTGAATCAAACTTGTGAACAAATGAACTTAGTAGACATGTACAGAGTGTTCAACCCAACAACGTTGCAATATACATTCTTGTTGGTTTCACATTGAACATTTTCTTTTTTTAAATTTAATTTAAAGAAAAAAACAGAAAGAGGGTAGAAATAATACACAATTAAAAAAAAATAAGCAGTAAGAAATCACTAGTTGACAATTACACATTGCCCTCCTAGAAGTAGTTTTTAAAGTTACAAAAGTAAATTATGCAAAGTGGACATCCAAACAATGATGATGTCACAGTTCCATTCACCTATCCAGCAAAAACTTAGCAATATGGACATCAATCCCACACACTTAAACATACGCGCAGCTATATTCTTTAGAGCACTTTCTTTTCCTCTCCCCTTTACAATAGCAACTACACACTTTGGGTTCTATTACTCCTACATTTCTTATCACTCTTTATACTACAGACATAATGTGATATTTATAAATATGATTCTTATTAATTTAACTAATGAGGATAGCCTGAAGTTGGCTCCTTTTTCATATAAAGGTCTCAAGATCATCTTTTGATAGCTGAGTAATATTCTATTGCATAAAAACACCACATCATTTTCATCCACTCTGCAGTTGATGAGGATCTTGGTAGTTTCCAAGATTTAGCTATTACAAATAATGCTGCAATGAACATGAGTGCACATATATTACTGTGAAAGGACCTTTTCAGTGCTTCTGGGAATATACCCAGGAGGGGACTAACTGGGTTGAATGGAACTTCCAATCCTAGCCTTCTGAGAATTCTCCATATGGATTTCCATAGTGGTTGCACGAGTCTACACTCCCACCAACAGTGGAGCAGTGTTTCTTTATCCGCGCAGTCTCACCAACATTTGTTATCAGTTGATTTCTTGATAGCAGCTATTCTTTCCAGAGTGAGGTGAAATCTCAATGTTGTTTTAGTTTGCATTTCTCAAATGACCAGTGATGGTGAACATTTATTCATGCATTTATTTGCCAATTGTATATCTTCAACTGAGAACTGTGTTCATTTCAGAGACCCATTTTTGGAGAGGGTCTTTGAATTTGCGGGTCTTGAACTTTGTCAGTTCTTTACATGTTCTGTATATAAGTCCATTGTCTGAGGGATAGTTAGCTAAAATTCTTTTTTTTTTCTGTGGATTTTCTTTTCACTCTGTTGGTGATTTCTTTTGAAGTGCAGAAACTTTTCGATAATATGAGATTCCAGTTACTGATTCTTTGAAGTACTTTCCATGCAGTTTGTGTTTTGTTCATAAATTCTCTGCCTACCGCTATGTCTCCAAGACTTCTACCTTGCCTTGCAGTATATTTAGTGTTTATATTTAGGTCTTTGATTCATTTAGACTTTAGTTTTTTTGCCTGATGATAGGCATGGATCTAATTTCAGTCTTCAGCATGTAGAGAACCAATTTTTCCAACACCATTTATTAAAGAGGCTATCCTTTTTCCAGTGAACATATTTAGCCCCTTTGTCAAATATCAGGTGGCTAAGTGTCTTTGTAGTTGTGCTTGCATCTTCTAATCTGTTCCATTGATCTTCAGATCTATTTCTTTGCTAGTACCATGCTGATTTTATTACTGTGGCTTTGTAGTATATTTTCAAGTCAGAATTGATATGCCTCCTGCCTTACCTTTGTTGCCCAGAATTGCCTTTGCTATTCTAGATTCCTTTTGTTTCCAAATGAATTTTAGGAATGTTTTCTCTAGATCTGTGAAGTATGTTGATGCTATTTTGATTGGGATTGTGTTAAATCTGTATAACAGTTTTGGGAGTATGGACATTTTCTGAATGTTAGTTCTTCATAGCCAAGTGCAATGAATATCCTTCCATTTTCTAATATCCTCTTCAATCTCCTTTTTTAGAGTGGCATAATTTTCAGCATATAGGTCTTTACATTCTTAGGTTGATTCCTAAATATCTTATTTTTTTAGATGCTATTGTGAAGGGCAATATTTCCATAATTTCTCTCAGTGAATTTTTTGTTTTTGTACAGGAATGGTATTGATTTTTTAACACTGACTATGTATCCAGCTACACTGCTGGATTTATTTAGTACTTCTAGTATGCTTTAATGGAGTTTTTTGGGTCTTCTATACAGAGTATCATATCATCTGCAAAGAGTGATAATTTAACTTCCTACTTTCCTATATTTATTTGTTTTATTGCTCTCTCTTCTCTGATTGCTCTGATGAGTGTTTTCCAGAACTATAGTGAATAGAATTGGTGATAGTTGACATCCTTGTCTTGTTTCTGATTTTTAAAGTGAAAGCCATCAGTTTTTGTCCATTTAGTATAATGTTGGCTCCTGGTTTGTCATAGATTGCCTTTTTTAAAAATTTTTTTTAAAGAGAATAAACAAAAGAGGACAGAACAAAGCAGAACAGAACAGAACAATGTAAGCAACACAGCACTTCACAACAAGACAACCTGATATTAACAGAAGCTACCATAATGTCTCTTACATTGAAATAGTTGAGCATGGCTTCACACATAATAAAACCAAACATAACAAAATAGTATAAAGCCATTCAAGAAAATGAAAGTATTGCAGGGAATTCCAAACCAAATAACAGAAAATAAACAATGGCTATTATAATATCTCATCTTCTATAAAACATTTGTTTATACTATCACACATATTACAATCCATTAAGATAAAATATGATAGAACCAATAGAAATAGAAGAACAAAGGCATGGTAGGACTTCAAAGCAAGATGATATTAAATCAGCATTGGCTTCCATAATGTCTTTTTCCTTCAAAATAGCTGTTCATACCATCACACATAATAAAATCAAACAAAACGGAATAAAACCATTCAAACTAATGAATAAAAAAATTATAAGTTTTCAAATCAATGTAATGGGAATCAGGGTTAACATAAAATCTTATGTACTCTTACCATTTCTTACACTAGGGAGAATATATTGTATTTACACATGTGAGCTTGATTTATTTTGCTTATGAATTTAGTTTCAAGTTGTTTCCATTTATTTATAAATATCTCAATGTGATCACTCTTTATAGCTGAGCAGTACTCCACTGTATAAAAGTACCACAATTTTTTATCTATTCCTCAGTTGATGAGAACTTAGATTGTTTCCAAGATTTGGCTATAATAAATTGTGCTGCTATAAATATGAGTGCATGCATATCACTATGGTGTAATATTTTCAGTTCTTCTGGGAATATACCCAAAAGTGGAATAGCTGGGTCAAATGGGACTTCCAATGCCAGCTTTTTGAGGAATCTCCAGAATGACCTCCACAGTGGTTGCACCAGTCTACACTCCCACCAACAGTGCAGAAGAGTTCCTTTTTCCTCACAGCCTCTCCAGCACTTGTTATTGGTAGTTTTCTTGATCTTGGCCATTCTTTCTGGAGTGAGATGGAATCTTAGTGTGGTTTAAATTTGCGTTTCTCTAATGATTAATGATGATGAACATTTTTCATATATTTATTTGCCATCTGTATTTCTTCATCTGAGAACTGTGTATTCATCTTGGATGCCCATTTTTGGATTGGGTCTTTGAATTTTGGGATTCTGATTTTTTAAAAAATTCTTTTAAAATTCTAAACAGAAGTCCTTTGTCTGAGGGACAGTTCACTAAGATTTTTCCCCAGTTTGTGAGTTTTCTTTTCAGTATGCTGGAGATTTCTTTCAACATGCAGTTACTCTTTAATAAAACATGATCCCAGTTAATGATTTTTGGAAGTATTTACCATGCAGTTTGATTCTTGTTCATGAATTGTCTACCTACACCTAGTGTTTCTCTTTTAGTATTTAGATCTTTAATCCATTTAGATTTTAGTTTAGTACATGATGATAGGCATGGGTCTAGTTTTAGTTTTTGGCATATAGAGAGCCAGTTTTTCCAGCACCATTTATTAAAGAGACTATCTTTCTTAATATCTTGTTTTCTTCAAAGCAATATAATGGGAACTATTATTACAATAAAATCCTATGTACTCTTATCATTTCTTACACTAAGGAGAAAACATGGTATTTATACATGTGGCTTTGATTTATTTTGCTTATGAGTATGGTCTCAAGTTGCATCCATTTATTTACAAATATCTCAATGTGATCATTCTTTATAGCTGAGTCATACTCCATTGTATAAAAGTACCACAATTTTTTTATCCATTCCTCAGGTGATGTGCACTTAGGTTGTTTCCAAGATCTGGCTATTACAAATTGTGCTGCTATAAACATGGTTGCACATATATCACTGTAATATGTTTTCATTTCTTCTGGGAATTTTCCTAGGAGTGGAATAGCTGGGTCAAATGGGAATTCCAGTCCCAGCTTTTGAGGAATCTGGAGACTGGCCTCCATATTGTTTGCACCAGTCTACGCTCCCAACAGTGCAGAAGAGTTCCCTTTTCCCCACAGCCTCTCCAGCATTTGTTGTTGGTAGTTTTCTTGATCATGGCAATGGTTTTGTTATATTTTGTTATGTTTGATATTATTGTATGTGAAGATATGCTGAACTATTTCAAAGAAAGTGACATTATGGTAGCTACTGTTGATATCCAAGTGTCTTGTTGGGAAGTGTTGTGTTGCTTGCATTGTTCTGTTCTGATCTGCTTTATTCTGTCCTCCATTGTTTTATTCTCTGTAAAATAAAATAAAAATAAAAAAGAGACTATCTTTCTTCCAGTGAACAAGTTTGTCATCTTTGTGAAAGAAAAAATGCTTGACTGTGTTTGTATTTGTGGTTTTATCTCCTTATCTATTCCATTGATCTTCAGATTTGTTTTTATTCCAGTACCATGGTGATTTTTTTTACAGTAGTTTTGTAGTATAGCTTCAAGGCAGGGATTGGGATGCCTCCTGCTTTACCTTTGCTGCTTAGAATTGCCTTTGATATTTTAGGTCTCTTCTGGTTCCAGTTGAATTGTAGGAGTGATTTCTCTAAATCTATGTGGTATGTTAGAGGTATTTTCATTGGGATTGCCTTGAACCTGTATAATAATTTTGGGAGAATGGCCATTTTAAAAATACTTGTTCTTCCTGTCCATGAACAAAGGCTGTGTTTCCATTATCTGAGGTCCTCTTCAATTTCTTTTTTCAAAGTATTATAATTTTCCTTGTATATCTCTTTTACCTCTTTCTTTAGATTAATTTCTAAGTATTTCACTTTTTTGAATGCTAGTGTGAAGGATGTGGCTTCTCTCAGTTGACTCTCAGTGATTTTGCTGTTAGTGCATAGGAATGCTATTGATTTTTGAGTATTGACTTTGTATCCAACTACATTGCTGAATTTATTTATTATATCTAGGAGTCTTTTAATGGAGTTTTGGGGTGTTCTATGTAGAGTATCATGCTGTCTGCAAATAATAATAGTTTAACTTCCTCTTTTCCCGTCTTCATTCATTTTATTTCTCTCTCTTGTCTAATTGCTCTGGCTAATATTTCCAGTACTGTGTTGAATGGGAGCAGTGATAAGGGACAACCTTGTCATGTGCCTGATTTTAAGGCAAAGGCTTTCAGTTTTTGGCCATTTAATATGATGCTGGCTGTTGGTTTGACATAGATGACCTTGATCACATTGAGGCAAAGACCTTCTATTCCAATTCTCTGTAAGGTTCTTATAATGAATGAGTGTCAGACCTTATCAAAAGCTTTTTCTGCATCTATAGAAATGATCATGTGATTCTTAGTTTTTGCTCTATTGATATGGTGGATTATATTTATTGATTTATTTATGTTGAACCATCTCTGTATATCAGAGATGAATCACACTTGGTAGTGGTGTATAATCTTCTTGACGATTTGCTGCATCCTGTTTGCCAATATTTTATTGAGAATTTTTGCATCTATGTTCATCAGGGAGATTGGCCTGTAGTTTTCTTTTTTAGTTGGGTCTTTCTCAGGTTTTAGTGCTAAAGTAATATTTGCTTTCAGGAATGACTTAAGAAGAATCGCTTCCCTTTCAATTTCATTGAAGAGCTTGAGGAGTGTTGGCATTAAGTCTTTGCATTTCTTGTAGAATTCTGCAGTGACTCCATCTGGGCCTTGGCCTTTGTTGGTAAGGACTTAATTACATTTTCAATTTCATTAATAAAAATTGGGTTATTCTGCTGTTTTACACCTTCTTGACCCAGCTTTGGTAGTTCATACGTTTCTGGGAATCTGTCCATTTCTTCTGTGTTATCAAACCTATGAGAGTAGAGGTTTTGGAAACAGGTGTTGATGATCTACTGTATTTCCACAGAGTCTGTAGTGATTTCACTATTTTCATTCCTTATTGCATGAATCTGAGTTTTTTCTTTTCCTTTTTTAAAATAAGGTTGGCTATGCGCTCATCAATTTTATTTATTCTTTCAAAGAACCAATTCTGATTAATTGATTCTTTGCATTGTTTTCTTAGTCTCTATTGCATTAATTTCTGTTCTGATCTTTATAATTTCCTCCCTTCTTTTAGCTTTGGGCTTGACTTGCTCTTATTTTTCTAGATGTTTGTGGTATAGAATCAGCTGTTTTTTTGTGTTCATTCAGTTTTCCTGATGTGGAAACTCAGTGCAATAAGTCCTCTGAGGACTGCTTTCATTGCATCCCACAGATTCTGGTAAGTCATTTTTGTATTTTGGTTTGCTTGTGGATATTGTTTAGTTTCTTCTTTAATTTCCTCTATGAGCCATTGATTTCTCAAGAGTGTATTATTCAACTTTCATGTGTTTGTGTGGTTTTTGCAATTTCTTTCATCATTAATTACTAGTTTCATTGCACTATGATCTGATAATACACATGGGATAATTTTAATTCTTTTACATTTACTTAAATATGTTCTGTGACCTAGTATATGGTCTATTTTAGAGAATGTCCCATGTACTGCTGAGAAGGATGCATTTTCTGCTGCTGTTGAATGGACCACTCTGTATACATCTATCAATTCATTTGGTCAAAGGTGTGATTCAGTTCTGTTATTTCTTTGCTGATTTTCTGTCTGGTTGATTTGTCGCTTTGTGTCAGTGGCGTGTTAAGGTCTCCTGTTATAATTGTGTTATTGCTTATTTGATTTTTCATTTCTTTTAATACTTGTTTTGTATAGCTGGGTGCTCTGGAATTGGTGCATATATATTTAAGATTGTTATCTCTCCCTCTTGAAGTTTCCCCCTAACTAGTATGTAGTGACCTTCTTTATCTCTTTGGATTATTCTTGGTTTGAAGTTTACATTGTCTGAAAACAGAACAGCTACCCTCGCTTTTTTGGGATTCCTGTTGCATGAAGTACTTTTTTCCATCCTTTGACTTTCAGTCTATGAGTTTCCCTTTGGTTTAGATGGGTTTCTTGTAGACAGCATATCTTTGGATGTTGTTGCTTGATCCATTCTGCAAGTCTGTTTCTTTTAACTGATGATTTGAGGCCATTTACATTAATGGTTATAACAGTTATATATTGGTTTATTTTTGAAATGTTATCTTTCTGCTATTGTATCTTTACATTTCCATTCTGTTTAATTCTCTGTCTTGCTTAGTGGTTTTTTTCCTATGTCTATCTAGAGTATCTTTAAGTATTCTTTGGAGGTGTGATTTGGTGATCATGAACTTCTTCAGCTGTTCTTTGTCATGGAAGTATCTTTTTTCTACATCAATTTTAAAGGACAGTTTAGCAGGTTACATCATTCTGGGTGGGAAGTCATTTTCCTTTAGGATCTGAAATACTTCACTCCAAGCTCTTCTTAACTTCATTGTTTGTGTTGTGAACTCTGCTTATAGGTGATCTGCCTTTTCTCTCCAACAGCTTATGTTGAATTTCTGGGATGGTGATTATTACATGTCTGGGTATAGTTTTATTTTGCTTATGGTTACTTGGAATTTTATAGGCTTCACTAATCTGTATGTCAGTTTCCATTCTCCTGTTTGGGAAATTTTCAGCTCTTCTGTAAATAGCCTCTTGATATCATTTGTGTTGTTCTTTTCTTTTTTATTGATCCCTATCAATATTATGTTGTTTTCTTTGCATCATCTTATATTTTCTTCTATATATATATCACTCCTAGGCTTTCTTGGGATCAGCTGGATGTTTGAGACTGCATTTTGGTCTTTTGTCTTATCATTTTCCTATATTTCCATGTTTTGAGCAATCTTCCAAAGCTTACCCTGGGTGTGTTAGAAATCACCTCCTGTGCCCTTGCCTCCTTGGACTGAATGGATGTTGCTGAGCATGGCCCAGTCATGCCTGCAGGACTTCCTGTGCCACCTCTCATTTTCCAGGAAGCTGGGTGGGCTCCTGACCACTGGGGGGTGGTCCAAAGCTTTCCCCAGAGTAGCACCAGCACACTGGAACTCACTTCATGAACATTTAGCTCCCCAGATTGAAAGAAGGTCACTAGGTGTGGTGTAGTCAGGCCCTTGAATCCTCTCAAGCCTTGTTAAGTGTTTCAGGAAGGTGGAGAGGCACTTAACTGCTAGGAGCAATGGTGTGAAACTCTCCCTGGGCCATCACTGACATGCAGGAACTCACCTCTCAGGGCCTTGGCTCCCCTGATTGAAAGAAGGTCATTGGGCATGGTTTGGTCAGGCCCACAAAACCTCTTGAGCCTAGGCCAGTTTTCAGGAAGCTGGGCTGCCACTTAACTTCTGGAACCAATGGTCTGAAACTCTCTGGGCCAATGCTGGTGTGCTAGAACTCACTTCACATGGGTTTTTATCATGAACATATGTTGGATTTTGTCAAAAGATTTTTCTGTATCTATTGGGATGACCATGTGATTTTTGTTTTTGGCCCTGTTGATGTGGTGCATTATATTTATTGATTTGCATATGTTAAATCATCCCTACATTCCTGGAATGAATCCCATTTGGCAGTGATATATAATCTTCTTGATGATTTGCTGCATTCTATTTGCCAGTATTTTATTGAGGATCCTTGAATCAATGCTCATTAATGTCATTTGCCTATAGTTCTCCTTTTTGGTTGGGTCTTTCTCTGGTTTTGGTATCAGAGTAATACTTGACTCCAGAAATTATTTAGGGAGGATTTCTTCCTTTTTAATTTCATTGAAGATTTTAAGGAGTATTGGCATCAAATCTTCTCTAAATTTCTTGTAGAATTTGGCCGTGAATCAATCAGGCCCTGGGCTTTTCTTTGTTGGTAAGTTTTTAAATTACATTTTCCATTTCAATAGCTGATATTGGGTTATTCAAAATTGCTATATCTTCTTGGTTGAGCTATGGTAGTTCATATGTTTCTAGGAATTTGCCCATTTCCTCTGTGTTTTCAACTCTATGTGACTAGAGATTTTCAATGTAGGTATTCATGATGTTTTCAATTTGCATGGGATCGGTAGCAATTTCCCCCTTTTTAGTCCTTATTGTGTGAATTTGGGTTTTTTTCTTTCTTTTTCTTGATAAGGTTAGCTAGAGTTTGTCAATTTTGTTTATTCTCTCAAACACACAGCTCTTGTATTCATTAATTCTTTGTATTTTTTTAGTTTTAATTGCATTGATTTCAGCTCTAATATTCACAATTTCCTCTCTTGTATGAGCTTTGGGGTTAACTTGTGCTTCTTTTTCTAAAAGCTTGAGATGAAGCATTTGGCTATTTGTGCTAGTTTCATTCTTTTGATATGATAATTTATTGCTATTATTTCTTTCTTAAGACCACTTTCATTGCATCCCACAGATTACAGTATGTTGTTTCCACATTTTCATTGAACTGTAGCTACTGCTTCATTTATTCTTTAATTTCATCTGTAGCCCACTAGTTTTTCAAAAGATTGTTATTTAATTTCCATGTATTTATACAGATTTTATAATTTTTTGCCATTAATTTTCAATATCAGTGCACTATGGTCAGATATTACACATGGGATAATTTCAATACCTTTTCAGTTAGTTAATGTTTTATGGGATATTATACAGTCTCTTTTGGAGAATGTCCCATGTGAAACTGAGAATGTGTATTCTGATGTGGTTGGGTGGAACACTCTGTAAACATCTACTAAGTCCAATTGTTTGCAGGTATGATTTACTTCTATTATTTATTTCTTGACTTTTTGTCTAGTTGATCTATCTCTTTATTACAATGTGCTGTTAAGTTTCCCTGTTATAATTGTTTTCTTGTGTATTTGGTTTTTCATGTCCATTCATATCTGTCTTATATAGTGGGGTGCTCCTGTATGGTGCATATATATTTATAATTGTTAGTTCTTCCTCTTGCATTTTTCCACTAATGGCTATGTAGTGACCTTGTTTATCTGTTTTAATCATTTTTGGTCTGAAGTTCATTTTGCCTGGTAATAGAATAGTTACCCTTGCTTTTATCTGGGTTCCTGTTGCATGGAATACTATTTTCCATCCTTTGACTTTTAATCTATAATTTTCCTTTTGGGTCAGATGTGTTTCTTGTATATAGCATATTGTGAAATCATGTTTCTTGATCCATTCTGTCAACCTATTTCTTTTGAGAGGTGAATTAAGGCCATTTACATTTATGGATATCATTGATACATACTGGCTTGACTTTGCCATGTTATGTTCCACTTATTTCTTTCTGCTTTTCCTCTTATTTAATTGCTTATTCTAACTGGTGGTTTCTTTATGTTGTTGTTTTGGGGATTGTAGTCATTTTTTCCCTGTCTAGTATGTCTTTCAGTACTCTCGCTCGAGTTGGTTTGATGGATGTGAATTTCTTCAGTTGTTCTTTGGCATAGAAGCATCTTGTTTCTCCATTAAAGTTGAATGAAAGTTTTGCTGGATACATTAGTCTACGTTGAAAGTTGTTCTGTTTCAGAGCTTGAAATACCTCACTCCAAGCTTTTCTTGACTTGAGGGTTTGTGCTGAAAAGTCTGCCATCATTCTAATGTGCTTTCATTGATAGTTGAGTTGTGTCTTTTCTCTAACAGCTTTTAGTATTCTGTTTCTATGCTTTAGGTACATTTTCTAAAATAGTCTATATACTAGCCAATACAGCATGCTTAAGTAAGTGCAACAGAATAAAAATAATCTAATGTATATTATCTGTTAGTAGCTCCTTAAAATTAGAAATTAATGACAAAGAACCTGCAAAAACTCCATAAACACTTGTAAATTAAATAATACTCTCTACAACACTAAATGTGTCACAGAGGAAATTAAATAAGAAAGTAAGCAATATCTACAAGCAAGCAAAAATACAAATACAACTTACCAGAACCTATGGGATGCAATGAAAGCAGTCCTCAGAGGAAAATTTATTGTGGTGAATTCCCACATCTGGAAAACAGAATGAACACAAATAACCAACCTGATGCTACACCTGCAAGATCTAGAAAAAGAAGAGTAAGTCAAATCCAAAAACAACAGAAGGGTGAACACATGAAGATAAGAGCATAAATCAATGCAAAAACAACAGAAGGGTGAACATACAAAGATCAGAGAAGAAAACAATGCAATACAGACTAAGAATACAATGCAAAGGATGAAAGAATCAAAGAATTGGCTCTTTGAAAGATTGAGTAAAATTGATAACCCCTAGTCAACCTTATTAAAAAAGGAAACAAAAAACTCAAATTTATGCTATAAGGAATGAAAAGCCTGAAAATAATTGCAGACCCTGTGGAAATACAGAAGATTTCCAATACATACTTCAAAAAACTTTACTCTTATGGGTGTGATAAAAATAGACAGAAAAAATGGACAGATTCCAAACATCTATGAATTACCAAAGCTGAATCAGGAAGATGTAAAATGCTAAAAAATCCAATGTCAATTAATGAAATTGAAAATGTAATTAGAAATTTACCAACAAGTAAAAAAATAGGTCCTGATGGATTCACAGTGGAATTCTACAAGAAACTCAAGAAAGACTTAATGTCAACACTTCCTGAAAATCTTTAATGAAATTTAAAGTTATGTAATCCTTCCTAATTTTTTCCTGGAAGCAAATATTACACTAATACCAAAACCAGACAAAGACCCACACAAAATATAGAATCACAATTGAATCTTCCCAGTGAATATAAATGCAAAAATCATCTTAAAATACTGCCAAACAGAATGCAGCAAATCATCAAGAAGTTAACAAATATATCAACAACCAAGTGTAATTCATCCCAGGAATGCAAGGATGGTTCAACATACACAAATCAATAAATGTAATCCACCATATCAATGGAACCAAAGATAATCATATGATCATTTAAAGACATGCAGAAAAGCTTTTGATAAAGTCCAACAGTCATTAGTGGCAAGAGCCTACAGAAAATCAGAAATGATGGTCTTAACTTTGAATTGATAAAAGCCATCTATGTAAAACCAACAGCTAGCATCATATTAAATGGTCAAAAGCTGAAAGCCTTCACTCTAAAATCAAGAACAAGACAAGGATGTCCACTCTCAACATTCCTATTTAATATAGCATTAGAAACATTATCCAGAGCAATTAAACAAGAGAGAGAAATAAAAGGAACAAGGATACAGAAGGAAGAAGTTCAATTACCATTATTTGGAAATGTCATGATACTTTAAATAGGAAGCACCCAACACTCCATTAAAAGATTCCTAGGTGTTATAACTAAATTCATTATTGTAGCTGGATACAAAGTCAATACTGAAAAATCAATAGTATTCCTGTACAAAGACTACAAACTCACTGAGAGATAAATAAATGAAATCACACCATTCATGATAGCATTCAAAAAATGAAATACTTTAGAATCAATCAAGGAGTGGAGGTAAAAAACTATTCACTGAAAATTACAACACTCCAAATAAAGTTATTGAAGAGGATCTCAGAAAATTGAAAGAAATTCCCTATTCATGGATAAGAACAACAATTGTTGAGAAAATGGTTATTCTCCCAAAACTGTTTTATAAATTTAATGCAATTCCAAACCAAATACCATCAACATACCTTGAAGATCTATAGAAATCATTCCTAAAAGTCATCAGAAATCAGAAGAGATCTATATTAGTAAAGGTAATTCTGAGCAGAAAGGTAAGGCAGGATGCATTATAGTACTTGATTTGAAGTTATATTACAAATCTATTTTGATAAGATCAGTATGGTACTGAAATAAAAACAGACTTGAATATAAATGGACTAGATTAGAAAATATGGCCTCAATTACAAACACATTCAGCCGCCTTATCTTTGACAAATGGGACAAACATGTTTACTGGAAGAAAGACTGTTTAATAAGTGGTGCTGGAAAATCCTGGCTTTACACATGTTGAAAACAAAAACTAGACTCATGTCTATCACCGTGCACTAAACAAAAGTCAAAATGGATCAAAGATTTAATATTAAAACTTAAACACTAAATCTGCTGTAAGACAAATTAGATAAAATCATTGAAGACATATGGTAGGTAGAGAATTCATGAACAAATATCAAACTAAATGTGAAATGCTTCCTAGAATCAACTCCTGGGATCTTGTCTTCTTAAAAAAGATTTTGCATGTCAAAAGAAATCTCCAAAAGAATAAAAAAACCCACAAATTTGGAAATACCTTCATCAACTGTTCATCAGACAAAGTACTTCTGTCTAGAACATATAAAGATATAACAAAAACCAGACCCCCGAAATTCAAAGACCCAATCCAAACATGGACATCTGAGATGAATACACAGCGCTCACATGAAGAAATACAAAGGGAAAATAAATACAAGAATAAATGTTCAGTATCATTGATCATTAGAGAAATGCAAATTAAAACCACACTGATATTCCATCTCACTCCAGATAGAATGGTCAGGATAAACAAAACCAGCATCAACAAATGCTGCAGAGGCTGTGTGGAAAAATGAACTCTTCTGCACTTTTGGTGGGAGTGTAGACTGGTGCTCCCACCACGGAAATCCATCTGGAGTTTCCTCAAAACCTGGGATTAGAGGTTCTATTTGACACAGCTATTCCACTTCTGAGCATATTCCAAGAAGAAATGAAAATATCATACCACATTGATGTATATTCACCTATGTTTATACCAGCATAGTGTGTAATGGTCAAATCTTTGAAACAACTTAAATGCTCATCAAGTGAAGAATGGATAAAAAAGACATTGTGTTTTTTTTTACAATGGGGTACTATTCCACTATAAAGAATTATCATATTGAGGCTTTTATTGGTAAATAGATGTGACTTGAGACCATACTAATAAGTGAAATAAATCAAACTCACAAGTGGAAATACAATATTGTCTCCCTAGTGTAAGAAACTGAAAGTGTAAATAAAATACAACACCTTCAATAAATATTGTGAAAGGGTAAGAAACCACTCAAAGGGGAAAATGGAAATGGAAAAAAAGGTATAAATGTGTATATACAAACTTAAATAGCTAAGATGTTGGAGCTACTAATTCTATTAGTACTTGGAACAGAACAGTTAACATTCATAGGATTAGATCAATTTTGCATGTATATCTGTCAATCTGAGTAACACTTCTGAAGGTGATTTTGCAAAATAACCTTATTTCAGTCTTTACCACCTTGTTTTGAAAATCTGTATTCTTATTGTTTTGGGCTCTTCATTTTTGTTATACATTTTTCTCTTTTGTTTCTTGTTTAGTTTGTATTTTGTTTTGTTTTTCTCTGTAATGTAAAAAGGATAGATGTACAAATATAGGTTTATACATGCCTATAACTTGTCCTACAAAGTTCAGAAGACTTGATTTTATTATGATTCATGGCATGAACAGCTCCTTTGAAGAAAATGAGACACTGTGGTAGCCATTGTTGATTTTTCTATGATCTTTTTTTGAAGTCCAATAATGATTTTATTTTTGTTTTGATTGTTTTTAGTCTTTTTTCTGTTATTTACTTTCAATATATGTGATGATATAGACAGCTGTTTTGAAGAGAACAAGAGACATGGTAGTCAGTTTTGATTTTCCTATTGTCTGGATTTTAAGGCCTGTAATTATTTCATTCTTTTGTTCTGATCAATTTTAAACTATATTGTTTTGTTTGAAATCATGGTGTATGAAGATATGAACAACTGTTTCAAATAATACAGGAGGTATTATGCTATCCCCTGTTAATTTCCAGTTGTCTTGCTTTGAAATCCTATGTTACTTGAATTATTTTGTTCTGACATGCTTTGTTTTGTGTTATTCTCTTTAAAATAAAAACAAAACAAAACAAGATCACTACCAACAAAAACCAAGATGATAGGAAATCAACAATGGCTACCATAATGTTTCATTTTCTTCAAATTAGCTGTCTATACCATCACATATAATAAAATCAAGCAAAACAAAAAAGAATAAAATAAATCAAGACAAAATAATGAAAACAGGGGTGGTTGGAGAAAATATGGCAGATCAATAAGCAACAGGATACAGAGCCTCTCCTGAGAGAGACAACTCATGCTGGAATAAAATGTCCTGGAGAGGTACAGACAGAGGGAGATGGATCCTTTTGACCCAGGAGGAAACTAATGGCAAAAGAGCTGGTCAAACACGCAGTCCCAGGGCTACTATTGGAGAGGCTAGAATTAGCAGCCACAGCACCTAAATGTGCACCACTGTCACTGGCCAGAGCAGTCTGATCTTGTGAAGCTGCAACCTGCTGGAGCACCCAAAATCACGCCACTGTGACTAGCTTGTAGCACTGAACACCAAGATTGGAGAGCCTAATGGGGAATGGAGCCAGTGAAGGACCTGTATTAACCTGCAGTCAGTGCTGGGAATAAGACCCCCTCATGGAAAGGGGGCGACCAAATGGATGACATTTTGGAATCAAGCAGGAGGAGCCTGAACTAGGAACAACAGTAACTTCAGTTGGTTGCTCCCTTCCCAGAACAGAATGGTGGGATCTGTTTGGCCTGGGTCATGCCCCTGGCTGGGACCCAATAAGTCATCCCAAACCTATTCCCTATGCACAGCACACACTGATGTGGTGAAGGCCCAAGAATGATGATTGGCCTGGTGGGGAGAGGCCAGCATACGCTGCAACTGCTGGCACCTCAGTGACCAAGAGCAAACTGTAGAGGGAAGAAATCCCTTGCCAGCATGCTTCAGAAGAATTATAACCAACAAGGAAAGAGGCTGGGATCTCCACTATAAACCTGTATGGAAGAAACCAATAAGTGACAAGACAAAGAAAAAAGAAAAAAAAAGCCAGCCCAAACCCTGGTTACATTGATCCAGGAAAGGTAAATATAAAAGAAATTGAGGGCAGCAAACATGCAACATTACACATGGCATCAATAGACATTAAGAGATATCTTTGGGACCTTGTAGATGAGCTCAAAACTAAAATATTAAATCAGGTAAAGCAAGATATAAGTAGACTAATAAAAGAAATGCTAAGCACCTCTCAAGAAGACACAGATGTAAGAAAGCAGGAACACACAAAAAGGAGAGAAATGTTCAACAAAGACTATAAATAAAACCTAGAATACATGAAGCAGATTCAAACAGGTTACCAAGCAATTAAAAACTCCACTGAAAGCTGGCAAAACTGCTTAAAAGAAAGTAAGGATAGACTATCAAAACTTGAAAACAAGTTTGCGATGTGTGATCATGAAAGGAAAGATTTCTTAAAAATAACAAGGAAACAGTCAGTAACAATACAAAGGCTAGAAGATGACAAGATAATCTATAAATGAAGAATAAGAAATGTGAGTGAAGAAGCAGGAATAAAAACAAAGGAATTACAAAGGTTATTCACAGAAATAGTTAAGGAAAACTTCCCAAGCATAGGAAAATAAAATGATATTAGGACATATGAGGCATACAGAACTCCATCCACCTACAACCAAAAGAGAGCTATAACCAGACATATAACAATCAAGGTACAAGAAATGCAATATAAAAACATAATATTAAAAGCCATTAAAAGAGAAAAGAAGCAGATCACCTATAAAGGAAAACCCATCAAAATCACAGCAGACTTCTCAACACAGACCATCAAATCAAGAAGAACTTGGAGTGAAGTATTCCAAGCCCTGAAAGAATATAACCTTCAGCCCAGATTGATGTACCCTGCAAAACTGTCACTAGAAATTAATGGAAGAACAAGATGCTTCTATGAAAAAGAGGAACTGGGGTATTTGTGACCACCCTACAATCCAACCCTACAGAGAATACTGAAGGACATTCCAGAGAGAGAAAAAAATACCAGGATTCCAGGAACAGTGGCAAAAGTGGCTTCAATGAACAGGGAAGGGAGTAGAATGAAGGGGAAAAGTAGACAACCAATGGAAGAAAAACAGCATAGCAGAAAGGAGGTAGAGAAGCTTGGCAATAATCTCTCACATGAATGGCCTTGATACACTAAACAAAAAAAGAAATACAGGCAGAGAATATCAGGAGGTAGGATCCATCAAGGTGCTCTCTATAGGAAATATAATCAACCTAAGAGAGGGTTTATGGACCAAAAATCAAATATAAGAAAACAGTGTTCTATGCAACAGGGAACCAGAGAGAAATAGGGGCAACATGACCACCACCTGCAGATAGGTTGAAAAGACAGAATACTTATGTTCAGCAGAGAACTGCTCAGCTATAATGAAGGAAAACCTAGAGGCTTTTGTAGGTAAAGGAATACAACTTAGATCAAGTCCAGGAATGAGAAGGCACAGAAACACTTAGGTAAAAAGCAGGTTTCCCCACCAATCTAAAAACTGAGGGAGTTTGTGGGACCTGAAATGTGAAGCACTCTGTGGGAGTTAAAGGGGAGGAGGAATATTCTAAAAAAAAGATTAATAAATATTGTATTCTAAAATACAATATTGTTAATATTGTATCAGGATACAAAACTCATATTACTCACACCACTCTGCTTAGATGGATTATATTCTGTTCCAGTTTGTCTACTTGTACCAGTTTTGAGGGCACAGACAGTTATCCCAAAAATAGCAGGATACAGTATGGTAATCATCCTTAATTTCCTATTAACTTAATCTGAAGCACTGTATAACTTACACTGTTTTACCATGACTGATCTTAATTGAATCTGGTTTGTTAGATTGCTGTTTTGTATTGACAGATTTTATTTAAATCTGTTATGATTGATAGTATCAAGTCTGAGAGTATAGGCAACTATGCTGAAGATGACATGAGTCACTAGTATACCCACTCTGGTTTGATTATTACCTGCCTTTGAAGTCTTATATTGTCTAGAATGTTTTTTTTTACTAATACTGTTATGTACTGCTATATTCAAATATGCCTGATGATATAGACAATTCTATTGAAGATAACTAGAGACAACATAGTAACCATTGTAGATCACCTTGTACTGTGGTTTTATATGATGTTTTGGTTTCACGAATTTATAGGAATTTGTTTTGTTTTAACTTGCTATGTTTTGATTTTCCCTCTAATACAGAAAGGATAGAAATACATATAAAGACTCATGCATGCATAGCTGTTTACAGTCTTACTGTTTGAATGCCTAAAACTCCTAAACTCCTAAAATGAATGTATGGCAAGTGGCTTAAATAAAAACAGGCAATGGCTTATGGTTTGTGGGGAGTCCAGGAAGGTAAAAAATTCCCTGAGAGTAAAGAATCTCTAGGAATAAAGTTAAGAACTTCTCTGAACAGTCCATGTTTATTTAGTGTTCAAAGGAATGAGAACTGAGGAGGACCTTGGGAAGTTATTTCAAAGACTTCTCAAAGCAGTAAAATTTGCCAGTTAAGAGAACTGTCTGATCTCTAAGGTTCACAGTTCTGTTGCTCTAGAATAGAATGTCAACATCCTATGTCCTCAGTTTCCTCAGTTGTGGTGTTATCTTGACTTCAGAGTACTGTGACTAAGAGCCTTACCCACACAGCCAGAGGTTTCTTCACAGTCAGCAAGTTAACACTCATGTATCCTGATCTTTGACAATTTATTTTTTCTTTTTGTTTGTTTGCTTGTTCACTTTTCTTTTTCTATTTTTTGTGGTCATTTAGTTTTTCACTTTTATTCTTTGTTTTGCTCAATTTATCTTCTTTTTCTCTTTTCTCAACTGTTTTTCTTCATTTTATATTGAACATTGTCTTGAATCTTTCATAGTTATATCAATATTCTTTTGCTTTTTCCTTCATTCTTTCTCTCCTGTCCTCTGCTCCATGGTTTCCTCAGGCAGACAAATGGATATAGATAATTGTAAACAAATTGGAAAAAATCTTAAACAGGTGTGTGACATTGAAAAAATGGTTTTCCCTGAGATCTTTTCAACTTGCAATTCAGTTCAGTGAATCTTAAATCTAATACAGAGCTTTCTTCCAAGGACTTCTGCCTCAGTCAAAGAGAAAATAAACATGCTTACAGAAGATGTCCACCAAGGCAGACTCTTTACAAAGGGGCCACTTTGACCAGACCCAGAGTCACCACCCCCAGAGGAACTCAAGAATGTTGGGAACCATTAAAGGTAAAAATTGACCAAATATACAAGGATGGAGCATGCAATTCCCAAGAAAAAAGAGCAACTGGGGCAAGTCACATTAAAAAAAACAGCTTTAGCACAAAAAATTCCTAGCACCATGGCAATCTAAACACTGTGCTGCTAGGACAATGAAGTGTCATATGACATTAAGTTGCTAAAAGATATAAATAAAGGCCCCTGCAGTGCAGGAGCAGTTCCTTTCCTCCCATCAGGAGGGTAAGTGCTCCACCTGACCCCAGCTTTGTCTCTTTATTTTATCATTCTCTCACTTCACCTGACCTCAGCTTTGTCTCTTTATTTTATCATTCTCGCACTTCACCTGACCCCAGCTTTTTCTCTTTATTTTATCATTCTCTTATGGTCCTTTGCCCAAAGAACCTCAAGAGTTGCATGGGTCACAGCATAGGTAAAAGCCACCCTTTGCACCACTGTGATAAACTCTGTGATATCTGTGATAAACTCAGAATCAGATAAAATTGATAGAAAAAAAGCTTTGGCCTGTATCTCCAAAATTTTAGAAGCTGATATGAGTGCCAGCAATGCTGAGGTTGTGAGTTTGAACTGATGGGGGAAATACAAAAATTGAAATATTTATAGATAAATGGATGGACCTTGAAACCATAATCGCAAGTGAAATAAATCACACACACACACATACACACGTGTGTGAATATCATCATTACCTCTCTTTTGTGAAAAACTGAAAATTCAAATAAGAACATAAATACACAATAGATATTGTAGAATATGAAAAGTGTCCAAAGGAAAAGGTAAACAGGGAGGAGAAAGGAAGGAAAGGAAAATTTAAAATGAGAAACTAAGGATAAAATGAGAACTGAGTTTTGCAAATGGGGAAGAGAAAGGGATTTGGAAAGAGGGGATAGGAATGAGGAAAAAACAGGAATCAAAATATATCATGCACAGATACAATACAAATTTCTCATAATGAATGTGATCATTTTGTATACTTAATTGTCCAATAAACCTAAATTTAAAAAACCCAAAAGTCTGATTTGTAAAAACATCATGTTGGTCACAGAAGAGGATGTGAACTGCACCTCAGCTGCACACTCTGGTTTAAACTGCATGGTGTTCCAGATGGCCACAAGTTTTTCCTTGTGCCTGAGTTCACTGTGATCTAAATGTGTAAGAAAAAAATAGCCACCTTTTTCCTCACCTCTGCCCATGCATGATGCCATGGTTCCTGTCCTCTCATGTGCATGAGCAATGTTGCTGCTCCTACATCATCTAATAGTGGCAGCTTCACCATACTGACAATGAAATTGTGTGGGCATAATAGCATGTGCCTATAAATGCTATAGCTACAGAGGAGACAGCCCACACAGATTCTTCATGTAAGTGATCTAAATTATTCTGCTTTAATTGACATTTAATAATATAGATAAATATTGAAATCAGATCTTTGCAGCAGGTGCTATGTTGCCTGGGAAACTTGGAGCTAGAGGGCAGGACATGGTCCCAGCTCAAGCCTGAGCAGAGTGGCAAGTGGGCGGTTAGGGCCATAAATGTAATCTGAAAGTTATCCACAAGTTTCTCAAGATATAATTTTGACCCAATCTGTGTTAAATATTACAGAAGAGGGTCACACAAATGCTGTTAGAAAAAGATCTGAATAAGTGACAGAAAGAATGACAGTGAACAACAGTATAAATTAAAAAAGGGCATGGAGTTTTTAAGCTTCTAAAGACAAAATAAAATACAAAAGACATATTATGAGTAAAAAGATTTTATTGCTTCAAATTCAAAGACCCAATCCAAAAATGGGCATCCAAGATGAACACACAGTTTGCAGATGAAGAAATACAAATGGCAAATAAATACATGAAAAAAATGTTCATCATCATTAGTCATTAGAGAAATGCAAATTAAAACCACACTGAAATTCCATCTCACCCCAGAAACAATGGCCACAATCAAGAAAACTACCAACAACAAATGCTGGAGAGGCTGTGGGGAAAAGAGAATTCTTCTGCTCTGTTGGGAGTGTAGTGCAACCAATATGGAGGTCAGCCTTGAGATTCCTCAAAAAACTGGGATTAGAAGTCCCATTTGACCCAGCTATTCCACTCCTAAGCATATTCCCAGAAGAACTGAAAACATCATACCACCGTGATAGATGTGCACCCATGTTTATAGCAGCATAATTTGTAATAGCCAGATCTTGGAAGCAACCTAAGTGCAAGTCAACTGTGGAATGGATAAAAAACTGTGGTACTTTTATACAATGGTGTACTACTCAGCTATAAAGAATAACATTAAGATGTTTATAAATAAATGGATGCAACCTGAAACCATACTCATAAGTGAAATAAATCAAACTCACATGTGTAAATACCATATTTTCTCCCTACTGAAAAAATAGCAACAGTACATAAGATATAAAAAACTCAATAATCACAGGGAAAGGATAAGAATTTGCTGAAAGGGGAAAGATATATCAAGGAAAATGAGGAGAAAGAAAAAGTAAGGGAAAAGAAACAATGTCTAAATTTATATAAACACACTTAGGATAGCTAACATGATTGTGCTACAAACTCTATAAGTTCTTGGAACAAAATAGTTAACATTCATAGGACTGGGACAATTGTGCATATTATTGTATAGTGATCTGAGGAACTCTAGGATATCAGTATGTAACATAAGAACCCTAGTTATGCTCATATGACCTTGTTTTAAAGGCCTATATTGTCAGTGCCCTGGGCTCTATGCTATTGTTGTTTATATGTCTTTTTGTGTTTTTCTAGGACTTTGTTTTGTTTTCTCTTGGTTTGCTTTGTTTTTTCCTCTAATACAGAAAGGATAGGTATACACATAGAGACCCATGCATGCGTAGAACTTCTAAAGTTTATGAAAATCGATGATATAATGCATGATGAAACAGCTACTTTGAAGAAAAAGAGACACTAAGGTACCCAGGGCTGATTTCATAGTGTCATGATGTGAAATCCAGCAATACTATTATTCTTTGTTCAGAGTGATTTTAGTCTGTTTTGTTTTGTTTTTTAATTTCAACATGCATGAAGGTATGGACAGCTATTTTAAAGAGGAGAGACATTTTGGCAGCCATTGTTGACTTCCCTATTGTCTGGTCTTGAAGACCTAAAATATCTTTATCATCCTGTTCTGAAAAAATTTATACTTTTTTTTGTATGGATTCATTATATGTGACAATATGGACAACTATTTGGAAGAAAACAAGAGACAATATGATAGACATTGAAGGTCTCTGGTTATTTTGCTTTGAAATCTGTGTCTCTTACATTGTTATCTTATGATCTGTTTTGTTCTCTTTTGTTATGCTTAATTTTACCCTCTTTAAAAATAAAAAAAATGGAAATAAGCAGTCCTCTGGGTATAATTCATATTTCAAAATACTTGGTATTTAATGAATTTATAATAATTAAGTTCACTGTTCCCATTACAATACCAGTGTTACTAATCTGCTCTACTAGGTGTTCACCAATTAAAGTTTAAAGACTAGTACTAGAAGGGTAGCTGTACAAAGAGGACATCCAATATGATGGTGATGGCCAGCTGAAGTAAATGAGGACTCAGGACGTGCAAGGAAATTTTCTATGAGATCCTACAACCTTCACAAGTCACTCAAGCTCCTGATCAGGGAGAAAATTGTACCTTAGAAGATGGGAATCAACAGGGTGCAGTGTCTAAGTAGAATCACCAAGAGAAAAATATCTCCAAAGCTTTCACAAAAATCAAAATGATCAAGCAAAGCTATGACACATCCTGATTACTGACACTGACAAAGGAGATAAGAGGCTCCATACATTGTATGAACATAGTGTCTGAGAAGAGTTAACTGACCTTGATAGACAGTAAGAAGTTAATTGTAATTGACACAGGTCTCATTTTAACTTGGTCATGAACATTCAACAAAAATCTATAATGAAAATATATATGAAAACAATGAAATTTATTATCTATAATTGTCCTTCAAAACCACAAAACTCTCCACCTTCCTATAGCTAAAACTGGAGAAATTTATGACAAAATATTGGTAGAGAGATCTAAGAGCCAGAGGATTACAATTGCTATTACATTCCTTAAAAAACAATTTATTGACTCAGCTCTTTCCCAAAACTGCTTTTCTATTTCAGTGCTCATGCCTTGATTGTACATGCTCTAATTTCTTAAAAAATATTTATTATGGCCTAGGAGCTGCCAAACTCAAACTGATAATGCTGGTGAAATGAAGAATAAATGTACTGTACTCCTTTTACTAAACTCCAATAGTTCTACCTTGTAAAGGCAGTTTATAACTGCTAAACCACAATATGTTTTTTCCTTTAGATTTGCTCTCTGGAGGATGTTCTTGAGTATGATCTGCCTTACATAAACCATTCTAAGCTTTAATCAGATAAAAACTATACCCACATTTATGTAAAGCTATGTATAGGGAAAAATACTATAGACTCCTAGGTTAGTTATTAATGGTTAAACATTTAGATAGTTTAGGACTTTTCACACACATACACACACTTGCAAAATAGTTACAGCCAAAGATATATTCATTAAAGGCCAGCCTTAAGAAATACACCTCTTAAAAATTAATTAAACAAGCAAAAAGGGGGAGAACAGTTACTCCCTCCACATAAGCACAATTAAACCTTAATACTTTTACTATATTTTAAACCCAATTTCAGAAAGTAAATATATTCCACCTGAACTTCATTGGTCAAAAGAGAAACTTACAAGGAGTACTAGAGCACAAATCCTATAAATATGTCTAAAACAAAAATATAGTGGCCTAGTACATTTAATAACATGGGGACAAGCACATGCTTGTGTATGAACAGGTTGTGAAACACAATTTTGGGTGCCACCATGCAATGTGCAGCAATGGAGAGAAATCTCTAAATCCATACTGGGGTCTACTGCTATGAGCCTCATTTTAGATTCTACACTGGCTTGATTATATTAATATGCTTGTGTGTCTTATTTCTATTACTAGTCTGCTACTGGTGATATGAAACTCAACAATGCCTAGGCCTTTCCAAACAAAAGTCACAGTGTTCGAACTGCTGCAATTACAAAATCAAAATGAGGAATTGTTGGGGACTGGACTATATAAGAGTAAAGCTATAGATGACAGCAATGTCTGATTATATTGGGAAAGCTCATATTCTGTCTCTGGAGACAAGATAAGCTATAGCTATGAGGAATTTAAACTCACTCAGAATTCAAAAGCAATAAACTGTTAAATTTGAAATGAGATAGTACTACAAATTTTGAGATGAGATAGTACTAATTAGTAAGATTTACTGTTTGAATATATTTGTTCTAAGTTCACAAAGTCCTCCTCAGTTTTCTGCCTTTACCACAGATACTGGCTTCAATTTCCTGCATGCAACCCAAATTTGACATAAACCCAATATGTACTAGCAGTCCAGAGAAGTCTTTGTCTTTGCTCCAAGAGAGTTCGCATCTTCCTGGAGAATTAAACCAAATTACATTGTCTCATTTACTTAACTGTTGGCTGTACACTCATTTTAATGACATACAATGACTATCTACAGAAGTAATAGCAGAAATCTTCCCCAAACATGGCAAAAAGATCAGGCATACAGATAAACAAGGCATATAGAACTCCAACTAGCCATAACCAATGTAAATCTGTGAATCCAGACATAATAATTAAGACCCCAGATAATCAGCACAAGAAAAAAATATTAAAAGCTGTTAAGGAAACAGATCATATATAAGGGGAAGCCCATCAGAATGACAGCAGACTTATCAACACAAACCAGCAAGTCAAGAAGAGTTTTTAGTGAAGTGTTTCAAATCATGAAAGAAAACAATCTCCAATGAAGATTGATGTACCCTGCTAAAAGACCTTGCAAAATTGATGGAAAATAAGATATTTCTATGATAAACAACTGAAGGAATTCATGATCATCAAACCAACACTCAAACAATGCTGAGGGACATTGCAGAAAGATAAAGATGACCATGGCTCCAGGAACAGCAGCAGAAGGATATTGCCAAATATGACAGGCAATTAAAAGGGGGATCAGGAAAATGTCATGGCAGAGATGAGCCAATGTATGCTGATTGTAACCATTAATGTAGATAGCCTCAATTCACCAATAAAAGGAAATGCAGAGAGTGGATCAAGAAAAAAAAATCTGTCAGTATACTACATGTAAGAAACATATCTGACTCAAAAGGAAATCCATAGACTAAATATCAAAGGAGAGAAAATAATTGTTTCATGTAACAGCCAGGCCACAAAATGCAAGGGTAACTTGCCCATCAACTGCAGAATGGATAAGAAAGATATGGTACTTTCCTATAATGGAAAGGTACCCAGCTATAAAGTAGAATAATCTTGAGACACTTGTAGGTAAATTCATGCAGCTAGAGATCATGCTCATGGATGAAATGTTTTGTACTCAAATGGATTAACACTGAATTATCTCCCTAACACAAAAACTGAAGGAGTTAGAAGGATCCAAAATGCAGAATAGATATTGTGTAAGTGATAGCACAGGAAATGCAAAAAATGGGAAATTGGGAATGACTGTTAATTGTATATTATCTTGTTTTGAATTCTTGTATTATTTCCATATCTTTATTAGGTTTGATTTTATTCTGTCTTACACTGTTAGATTTTATTGTGTCTGAAGGTAGGGCAGCTATATTGAAGATACCAGGTGGTATTATGGTAGCCATTGTTGACATTGTATTATCTTATTTGAAATCCTATAATGGTTTTCATTCTTTTTTATTTTAAAGAGGGTAAAATTAAACACAACAAAGCAGAACAAAACAGAAAACAAAAAAGAGCAGTCTAAGAGACATAAATTTCAAACCAAGACCATCAGAGATTTTCACTATCTATCATATTGTCTCCTGTTTTCTTCTAACTAGATGCTGATATTTTCACATACAGTGAATTCACATGAAATAACATAGTATAGAACTGATATAAACAGGATAAGTAAGGCATTTTAGGTCTTTAAGACCAGACAATAGGGAAATCAACAATGACTGTCCTAGTGTCTCTCACTCTCTTCAAAATAGCTGTCCATACCTTCATGTATGTTAAAATTAAACAATACAAAACAAATTAAAATCACTGTGAACAAAGAATAATAGTACTGCTGCATTTCACATCATAATGCTACAGAATCAGCACTGGATACAGTAGTGTCTCTTTTTCTTCAAAGTAGTTGTTCTTTTCATCATGCATTATATGATAAATTCTCACAAACTGTTTATAGGTTCCATGCATGCATGAGTCTCTATATGTATTTGTATTCTTTCTGCATTAGAGGGAAAACAAAGCATAGTAAGACAAAACAAAACAAATTCCTATAAAACATGAAATTAAAAAGTCATATAAAAACAGTACAAGGTCATCTATAATGGTTACTGTGTTGTCTCTTGTTATCTTCAACAGAATTGCCATATTATCAGGCATAATTTAATATAGCAGTGCATAACAATATTAATAAAAACAAAACATTGTAGACAGTGTAAAACTTCAAAAGCAGGTAATAATCAAACCAGAGTGGGTATCATAGTGACCCATGTCATCTTCAGCATAGTTGCCTATACTTTCAGACTTGATACTATCAATCATAACAGCTTTGAATAAAATCTGTCAATACAAAACAGCAATGTAACAAACCAGATACCATTAAGATCAGTCATGGTAAAACAGTGTAGGTTTTACAGAGATTTAGATTAACTTAATAGGAAATTAAGGATGATTATTGTACTATATCCTGTTATTTTCAGGATTACTCTCAGTGCCTTCAAATCTAGTACAGGTAGAATGACTGGAACACAATATAATACATCTAAGCAGAGTAGTGTGAGTAATGTGGGTTTTAGATCGTGGTGCACTATTCACAATATAGTGTATCAAGGCCATCTGTGTTAGAGATTCTAGCCATCCTTCTCTGCCTCATTTCTGCTATGCTTTTTTCTGCCATTGTGTGTCGATTTTTCTCCTTCATTCTATGGCCTGCCCCACTCATTGAGGCCTTTCTGCCACTGTTCCTAAAATCCTGGTATTTTTTTCTCTCTCTTTAGAATGTCCTTCAGTATTCTCAGTAGGGTTGGATTGGTATTCACAAACTCCCACAGTTCCTCTTTGTCATGGAAGCATCTTGTTTCTGCATGAATTTCTAGTGACAGTTTTACAGGGTACATCAATCTGGGCTGGAGGATATTTTCTTTCAGGGCTTGGAATATTTCACTCCAAGCTCTTCTTGATCTGATGGTCTGTTTCAAGAAGTCAGCCATGATCCTGATGGGCAATACGTTTATAGGTAACCTGTTTCTTTTCTCTGATGGCTTTTAATATTCTGTTTTTATATTGAATTTCTGATATCTTGATTATTATATGTCTGGGTGTAGATCTGTTTTGGTTGTAGCTGGCTGGAGTTCTGTATGCCTCACATAATGGAATGTCATTTTCTTTTCCCATGCTTGGGAAGTTTTCCTTAATTATTTCCATGAATAGCCTTCTTAATTTGCCTGTATGTATTCCTGCTTCTTTGTTCACATTTCTTATTCTTAAATTGTAGATTCTTGTGTCATCTTCTAGCCTTTGTATTGTTACTGCCTGTTTCCTTGTTATTTTTAAGAGATGTTTTCTTTCATGATCACACATTGCAAACTTGTCTTCAAGTTTTGATAGTCTATCCTTAGTTTCTTTTAAGGCATTTTGCCAGCTTTCAATGGAGTTTTTAATTTCCTGCTAGTCTCTTTGAATCTGCTTCATGTATTCTATATTTTCTTTATATTCTTTATCAAATGTTTCTCACCTTTTTTGGTGTTCCTTCTTCTGTCTGTATCTTCCTGAGAGATGCTTCCTGAGAGCATTTCTTTTATTAATCTACTCATATCTTGCTTTACCTGATTTAATAGTTCAGTTTTGAGCTTGTCTACAAGGTTCTGAAGATATCTCTTAATGTCCATTGAAGCCATGTCTGATGTTGCATGTTTGCTGCCCTCAGTCTCCCTTGTTCTTCCCTCTCCTGGATCAGGGCTCTCAGGGTTCCAGGCTGGGGGCCTCCTCCTGCCTCTCTCTCCTGTCATGATCCAGGCTTCCTCCACACAGGTTACAGGGCAAGTCCCAGCCCCCTTCCCTGTTGGCCACGTTTCCTCCAAAGCATGCTGGTGAGGGACCTCCACCCTCTCCTGCCTGTTCTTGTCCTGGTGAACATTTCTTCATGTAGATATTTGCAATTTATATATCTTCATCTGAGAACTATATGTTCATCTCAAATGCCCATTTTTGGAAAGGGTCTTTGAATTTGGAGGGCTTGATGTTTTTCAATTCTTTGTATTTTCTGGATATAAGTCCTTTGTCTGAGGGATTGTCAGCCAAAATTCTTTCCCATTCAGTGGGATTACTTTTCACTTTGTTGGTGATTTATTTTGAAATACAAAAACTTTAATAAGATAATATCCCAGTTGTTGGTTCTTTTAAGTATTTCCCATGTGTCTTGCATTTTGTTCATGAATTCTCTGCCTATCTCTAAGTCTCCAAGATTTCTACCTACCTTTTCTTCCAGGAGACTTAATGTTTCTGTTTTAATTTTCAGATCTTAGATCCATTTTGACTGTGGTTTAGTGCATTGTGATAGGCATGGGTCTATTTTGATTCTTTGGCATGTGGAGAGCCAATTTTTCCAACACCATTTATGGAAGAGGCTATCCTTCTCCCAGTGAGCATGTTTAGCTTATTTGTCAAACATAAGGTAATTGATTGTCTTTGTAGTTGTGATTGCATCTGCTAATCTGTCCCATTTATGCTCAGGTGAGTTTCTTTGCCAGTGTCATGTTAATTTTTTCATTGGGGCTTTGTAGTACAGTTTCAAGTCAGGAATTGAGATGCATCCTGCCTTTCCCTTCTTGCCCAGAAACACCTTTGCTATTCTAGGTTTCTTCTGTTAGGAGATTTTTTATCTAGATCTGTAAGGTACATTATGGTATTTTGATTTTGATTGCATTAAATCTGTATAATAGTTTTGGGAGTGTGGCTATTTTCGCAATGTTGTTTCTTTCTAACCAAGAGCAAGCAATATCCTTTTATTTTCTAATATCCTGTTCAATCTCCTTTTTTTAGAGTAATATGATGTTCATCATACAGGACTTTTACATTTTTGATTAGGTTGTTTCCTGAGTGTTTCATTTTTTTAGATGCTGTTGTGAAAGGCAATACTTCCATAATTTCTCTCTCAGGGAGTTTTGTTTATGTACAAGAATGCTGTTGCTTTTTCAGTATTGATTTTGTATCCAGCTACACTGCTGTATTTATTACCTTTGGTAATCTTTTGATGGAATTTTTTGTCTTCTATATAAAGCATCATGTCATCTGCAAATAATGATAATTTAACTTCTTCCTTCTCTATCTTTACTCCTTTTATTTCTCTCTCTTGTCTGATTACCCTGGTGAGTGTTTCCAGCATTATATTGAATAGGAGTGCTGATAGGGGACATCCTTGTCTTGTTCCTGATTTTAGAGTGAAGGCTTTCAATTTTTGTCCATTTACTATAATGTTGACTGTTGGTTTGTCATAGATGGCCTTTATGAGATTGAGGTAAATAATATCTGTTCTGAGTTTATTTAGGATTTTTATCATGAACAAGTGTTGGACTTTATCAAAAGCCTTTTCTGCATCTATTGAGATGATCATGTGACTTTGTTTTTGGTTCTGTTCATATGGTGTATTGCATTTATTGATTTGCCTATGTTTAAACAGCACTGCATCCTGGAATAAATCCTTCTTGCTCATGTTCTATAATATTTTGAAAATTTGATGCATTCTCTTTGCCAGTATTTTTTTGAGAATCTTTGCATCCGTGTTCATTAGTGAGATTGCACCATAGTTCTTCCATTCTCATTGGGTCTTTTTCAGCTTTTGATATCAGAGTGATTAATGCTTGCTTCCAGGAATGAGTTAGTGAGTATCGCTTCCCTTTCAATTTCATTGAAGAGTTTAAGGAGTATTGGCTTCAAGACTTCTCTCAGTGTCTTACAGAATTTAGCTGTGAATCCATCAGGAACTTGGCTTTTCTTTGTTGGTAAGATTTATTTTCAATTTCAATAGCTGATATTGGACCATTCCAAATTGTTATTATCTTCTAGATTGAGCTTTGGTAGTACATATGTTTCTAGAAATGTGTCCATTTCCTCTGTATGATTTTCATTCTATGTGAGTAGAGATTTTCAAAGCAGGTGTCATGATCTTTTGAATTTCCATGGGATGGGTAGTAATTTCTCTCTTTTCAGTCCTTATTGAGTGAATTTGAGTTTTTTTCCTTTTTTTTCTTGAGAAGGTTGGCTAGAACTTTATAATTTTTGATTATTCTCTCCAAAAACCAGCTCTTTGATTCATTATTTCTTTGTGTTTTTTCAATTTCAATTCTATTAATTTTTGCTCTAATTTTACAATTTACTACCATTTGTGAGCTTTGGACTTGACTTGCTCTTCTTTTTCTAGAAGCTTGAGATATACCATTAGGTTGTTTATTTGTGCTCCTTCCATTTCCTTGATGTGACAATTTTTTGCTATATATTTCCCTTTTAGGACCACTTTCATTGTATCCCACTGGTTACTGTGTGTTGTATCCACATTTTCATTGAATTGTAGGTATTGCTTTATTTATTCTTTAATTTTACTTGTAGCCCACTGGTTGTTCAGAAGGTTGTTATATAATTTCCATGCATTTATGCAGGTTTTGCAATTTCTTTTGCGATTGATTTCCAATTTCCATGAGGTATGGCTAGATATTATGCATGGGATAATTTCAATACCTTTGCATTTACATAAGAATATTTTATGGGTTAATATATGGTCTGTTATGTAGAATGTCCCATGTGCAGCTGAGAATATATATTCTGATGCAATACATGGAGCACTCTGTAAACAACCACTAAGTCCATTTGCTCACAGACATGATTCAGTTCTAATATTTATTTGCTGACTTTTTCTCTAGTGGGTCTGTCTTTGTGCCAATGGGGTATTAAGTTCCCCTATTACAATTGTGTTCCTGTGTATTTGATTTTTCATGTCCATTAGTATTTATCTTATACACTTGGGTGTTCCTGTATTTTGTGCATATATATTTCTTATTGTTAGTTCTTCTTAAAGTTTTCCACCAACAATTACATAGTGACCTTCTTTATCTCTTTTAATCATTTTAGGTTTGAAATGCACAATTCTGAAAACAGAATAGCTAACCCTGATTTTTCTGGGTTCCTTTTGCATTGAGTGCTGTTTTCCATCATTTAACTTTTCCTCTATGAGTTTCCTTTTGAGCCAGATGTGTTTTTTGTATACAGCATATTGTGGGATCCTGTTTCTTGAGGCATTCTGTCAACCTATTTCTTTTGATAAGACAATTGAGTCCATTTACATTGATTGATATAAGTGATATGTACTGGCTCAAGTTTGTTATGTTATGTTCCTGGTGTTTGTTTAATTGCTTGTCCTACCTGGTGGTTTCTTTCTGTTGTTGTTCTGGTGATTGTGGGTATTTTTATCTCCAGCTAGTATGTCTTTCAGTACTGTTTCTAGGGTTGGTTTGGTGGACATGAATTTCTTTCACTTGTTATTTGTCATAGAAATATCTTGTTTCTCTATTAAAGTTGAAAGACAGTTTTCCTGGGTACATCAATCTGGATTGGATTGATCATTGTTTACTTTCAAAGCTTGAAATACTTCACTTCAAGCTTGTCTTAACTTGAGGATTAGTGCTGAAATGTCTTCTGTGATTCTAATGGGTGTTCCTTGATAGGTGAATTGTGTCTTTTCTCTAAAAGCATTCAGTATTCTGCTTTTATGTTGTATGTGTGGGATCATAATTATTATATGTCTGTGTGTAAATATTGTTTGTGACTTTCTCATTCTATATGTCTCAATTACTTGTATATCAGATTTTTTCCCATGTTTGGGAAATTTTCTGCTATTAATTCTGTGAATAGTTTACCTTTGTCATTCTCATTGACTCCTGCATCTTCATTGATGCCTTTCCATCTTTTATTTTTCTTTTTGGTGTCTTCTTGAAGCTGATGGATTGTCATTTCATTTCATGCTGATTTGTTGTTTTTAAAAGTTATACCCTTTCATGATTCCTAACTGTGATCCTGTCCTCAAGGTCTGAAATTCTATCCTCAGCTTCATCTAAATGGTTTCATCAGTTTTCAATTTTTTATTCCTTAGATATCTCTTTGAATTTAGTTCATGGATTCTGCTTGTTTTTTCTATTGTTCATTCAATTTTTCAATCAATTTCCCATGTTCTTGCTTTCTTATCTATTTCTTCTCTCTATGCTGAGCAACTCCTTTACTAAAGTTGTTATTTCTGTCTTTACATGAGAAACTATTTATAATTTGATATCCTCTATAGCCTCATGGATTTTTTCTTTATTTCACTTGCTATCTTTTCAGAGATTTCTAGTGTATGACTTTTAAAGTCCACTATATCAATATTACCTGTACTTGCTCCTGATGTACTTGAGATTGTGACTTGCTTTTTCATTTTGTAATTTTCACCTTTTGGATTAATACTTGGTCTTTCAATCCCAATGGTCTCAAATGTCAGTAATGCATATCTTAGGGTCCTACTGTGTGGTTGATGTTTGTCCAATTGTTGGTTACCTCAGTACAGATGAGGGACAGTCACCTGATTTTTGCCTGTTGGTTGAGTCTTGTATTTTTTTGTGTGCTGACTAGCCTAGGAATAATGATGTAGGTCAACCCTTAGTTCCTGGTGTTACTGTGCCTTCAGGATATTCCAGGTCACCATATCTCCCTGTCTATAGTGATTGTCTCAGCTCAGACCCTACTGTATCACTGGGTGTGTTGTAGGCCCTTTTAATTTTCTCCAAGTTGTGGGAGGCCATATTGGCACACTTTTAACCTCTCTGATGTTCTCTGTGTGAAGGAAGCCATCACCCACACTCTTGCCAAGCTCACCAAGGTCTTGCAGTTGGAGGGAACTTTACTACTGCTCCTATTTACACTGAATACCTTTACTGCAGGGCAAACTCACCACACTGACTGGAGCCTGCTGAGGTCTTCTTTTTGGGTGAGGAGTTAATGAATCTCCCATCAACCCACCACAGTTAATCCACTGCAGTGCAAGGTTATGGGAAGAGAGGTTGGAGCTGAAGATCAACAGCAGCACTAAGTCCTGGAGGGGGGAGAATTACCACAGGACAGTAGGCCAGTGGGGGCCTTGGTTGTGGAGCATGCAGAAAGTGTGCAGGCCTGAGTGGGCCAGGCCAGGAGGTCTAATGTTGGCAGTGGGCCAGGCAGCTGGGTGATCAGAAAGTGTGCTGGTGGAGGTAGGCTGGGCCAGGAGGTCCAAGGGCAATGGTGCAACACAATGCTGGATGTAGACTTGGCCTGGAGGTCTGAAGGCAGTGGCTACAATAAAAAAATTGTAACAGAGGATTTTAATACCCTATTGTCACAAAGAAATAGATCAAACAGCCAAAAGTATCAGCAAATAAGTACCAGCACTGAGCCAAATTTTTAAGTGGACTTAGTAGATGTTTTCAGAGAGTTCCACACCACAAAATCAGAATATAAATTCCTTTCAGTTACATATGGGACCTTCCTTAAAATATTCCATATATTAGCCAATAGAACATGTTTAAACACAAAAGAAGTGAAATTATCCATGCATATTTTTAGACAGTACTGCAATGGAAATTGGAAATGAATGGCAAAAGGAACTTTAGAAACTCCACACAAAAATGGAAATTAAACAACACCATCCTGAACAACCAGTTGGTCACAGAAGAAACCAAATAAGAAATTAAACAATATCTACAATTAAAGGAAAATACAAATGCAACATATTGGACCCATGGGGTGCAATGTGAGTGGTTCTAAGGGAGTAATTTATATAGGTGAATTTTCACATCAAGAAAACAGAACAAGCACATATAAACAACATAATGTTATACCTCAAGCTTCTAGAAAATTATAAGCATATTATGCACAAAGCCCATACAAGGAAGTAAATTATAAAGGCCAAAAAGAAATTAAGGCAATTGTGCTGCATCCTAGTCCATCCACGCCTTGTGACAAGGTCCATGGGTGGAGGAGAGAGCTTCAAGGAATCACTTCTCCAGAAAAAGGACACCGCATGTGGGAATTTGGCGCAAGGATCTTGTAATGTTTTTTACTGATAATTGTAATTTGTGTAATTCACATATATATATTTTCATGTAATACTCAATATGAAATCAAAAATAGAAACTCCAGAGGAGTTACTAGAAAGCCTCTAGATAACCCCCCTTTGTGAAAACTAATTGTGAAATTTTACCTTCTGTGAGTAGTATGAGAGAGTTTATACAAAAGCTTTAAATGAAAGAGCTCATGGAGGAGGATTTACAAAATTCCTATGAGACAACTGCCCTGAGATACTGGACAGGCAGCCAGAGACAGGCAACTAGGACACATATGTTACCCACCGGCTGCCTAAGACAGGCACAGGACCAATTGCTGTCCTGCAGGCCCATGACAGGTAAGGCCTAGTTGGATTCATATGAAGAGTCCTTGACCCAAGACAGGCGCTATCCTCACAGGGCCTGCCACTCCCATAAGTGATAAGGGAAAAAATGTAGGGAGCAGCATGATAGCTTCACAGCTGCGGCTCCATCTCTCCCTCCTGTGGGCATCCCGGTGTGTCAGTTTACATTTCCCAAGCTAATTAAGTAACAAGATTAAAGTGTAACAAAGGTGAAAAAAGTTAATTAACACATATTGTTTAAGATTATCCCTGCCTGGCCCTAAGCCTGGGACGCTTCCTGCTTGGGGTTTAAGTTACTGCCAAAAGTTAGCAAATATATACTCCAGCTTCTGAAAAATAAAGCAGATTCAGATTCACTC
>PVLA01008949.1:0-81859 GCA_004027455.1 Hydrochoerus hydrochaeris
AGATTGAGATGTTACAAAGGTGAAAAGAGTTAATTAACACCTACTGAGCCTGGGGCGCTTCCTGCTTGGGGTTGAGGTTAAAACCTATTGTTTAGGATTATCCCTGCCTGGCCCTAAGCCTGGGGCGCTTCCTGCTTGGGGCTGGGGGTTGCTGCCAAGGTTAGCATATATATATTCCAGCTTCTAAAAAATAAAGCGGGGATTCAGATTCACTCACAGACTGGTGTGCAGTGTTTTCTGTCTCTCAATCGCCGACTCCCTGACCACCTTTGGGAAACCCTAGCCCTGCCGCAGCTGGACTCCAGCAGTACTGCAGTTACATTCTGCAGTTTTGCCTTAGTTTTTTAGAGGCACACACTGACATGGCTAGGAGGAGATGCTGCGATACCCAGCACCACGGGACAGCAGAGTTGGCGCTCTGGGGTGAGATTCCAGTCCCCAAAGCATGTTCCATCAGAGGCCGGCATCTCCAAAACAATGCAAGTTCCCACCTTTTGTTTCTGTGCCCTGCATCTGACTCCTTAGGTCTGGCTAGCGGTAGGTGCACAGTAAATCCAGCTGAATAGATAAGCGGTTTGGTGCTAGTCGGTGAACCCTGCAATTCTATCAACCCCATTTCCTCCTGTGAGCCTGTCTTGAGTCCAAGGCACGGCAGATGTCATCCCAGCTGTCATTAGAGAAGCTTGAGCTTGCGTGGAGGCCAGCAGAGTCAGCGGCTCATCCAGATATGCTGCATGTCCAAACAGTTGTGAAGCACAGGGGTGTATCAGGAATGTGTCCTGAATTGAATTACAGGGGATTGAATGAACCAATTACACCAAGTTTGGGGGAAATAGAATGGTATGGCTTTTTTCTTCATGGAGATATTTGATTTTGGTGTGGGAATATTACTCCTAAAGGTTTAATCTCAGCATAATGTGAATTATTCACACCTCTGCAGAGCAGGGAGTAACTCTCACTAGTTTATTTTTCAGACAGTGTTGTTCTCTGAGCTCAATACACTGTTCTTCATTCCTGGTTGGCAGCTGTGGACACATTCTATGCTTAGGGGCCATTTGCTAGTTTGCACTAAACAAAGCCAAAATAGGTCCAAACCTCAGTCTCAGCATCAGTGTGAATATGGTGGTTATAGATCATTTCTAGTGACACAAAAGAAGGGAAAGATATTTTTGGAGGCCTTTTGGTGGAGTCCCTAAAGGACATCTCCTGCAGGCATGAGGAATAGAATCTTATATAGCAGAGTATTTTCACGTCTAGTGAACAAGACCTGACAGCTGGACACATAAGTGTCTGTGTGATCCACCACCTGGGGACTGAGGCAGGATCCTTGCTTTTCACAGTTTCTAAATGCCTGTTAATTACACTTGAAAATAAAACTGCAATTTATACACTAGTACTTTTTTCTTTTATAGAAAGCCTCTTCATTTGGCAAGCTACAGTGGCTCAGCTGTTACACGATCCCCTTAAAAATGAGGCAACTTGAGAAACCAGATCATATTCCTGTGTGAGCAGAAAACCCTCAGTGCTTTCCCACTGCTTGTAGAGGTCCAAGTCTGTGCTCCTACTGGGGTGCACTGGCTTCACTTGATTGGGCTCCTCTTCATTTCCCTTCAGCAACACCCAGCAGCACTTTCCTCTGCTGCTGGTCCCCTGGCCTCCTGGCAGCAGGACCGGCCCCTCTAAGCCCTTGCACACGCGGCCTCGTACTGAACCTGCTGCTGTATCCTCTTCACTGGCTCCCTACTCTTCTCCTTCTGGTCTCAACTTCCATTTCCCATTTTCAATCCCTTTCACCCTCTTTGTTGGCTTCCTTCAAAACATGTCTTCCAACCTGCAATTTTTTGTTTGCTGTTTTTCTCCACCACAGTACATGTTCCATGAGGGCATGATATGTACCACCCTGTTCATGGATGTCTCCCTAACATCTGTCCAAGAGCACAGTGTGTAGCAAGGGCTCAGTTAATGTGCAGCAGATTTACCACACTCCCCTGATGGATGAGATGACCCTAGTACCTCGACTGTATTTCTAACAAAACATTTTCTGCAAAAAATTAAAAAATACGTCATTTTTAAATGAAAATACTTGCTTTTTCTCCACCTTAGAAAGTGATATTATTATGCTTAATATTCTTTCCTTTAAAAGTATGCATATCACCCACAGTTTTCTTTTCCTATTAATGTAGTATACTCAGCCCTCAGTGCTGTAAGACCAAGTGCTCCAAGAAGCTCATTAATGGGCAGACTCCCTGATTTTAACTCCCACATCAGCTCCCAGATACAGCACTTGCCAAAGAGCAATTTCCAAGACAGGTCTTAAATGTTAAGTATCCAAAGACACAAAGCACACATTCTCATATACACTCAAACACTCTCAGTAATTAATAATATAACTTATGAGGAAATCCGCTCTGCCAGATCCTGCAACAGAAGAAATGACACCCAAGTTGAGACCTATGTTAGACCTTCATCCCTTCATGTCCAATTTTTCAGGGGCAGGGGATTAATATTTTTACTGTTAGGATTCTGGAATGCTTGATAAGTATAAATTAGGTATACTGGGGGAATATTCTCCCTCCTTAAATCATTCACAGTACTTGGTCTTATTTGATTCTGAGACTTTAATAGTAAAGCAGTTACTGATTTATCTCTTTCTGAGACACTTTGGGGCAAAGACTTCAAGTAATATGTGTTGTGAATACCTGCCACCCATGGAAAGTTGAGAGAAGAAGCGAAAGAAAGTGAGAGAAGTCGATAGGAAAGTTGCCGATTAGATGTGGATTGGCCGTTCTCATGAAACTGGACACATTTCCAAGTAACAGTTAGGTGGTACTAGAAGGCTTTCCCAGAAACCAGGAGTAGGAATTCAGAAAAAAGTCTAACTTTTTTGATAGTACCAATGTCCTTGTGAACTACATGATAGTGGCATTGCCTTGCATTTGGGGAATAATTTACCTTTTACAAGGGCACAATGATCTCATTTAGTCCACTTTCCCACTCTTCTGCGGATACCTTGAGGTAAGGGAATCATCATCTGAGATAGTGCTGGAGCAACTTGGGAAACTCTGCCATGGGTGATGGATTGCAGGGGGTTGACTGGGCTGCCTGGCCGCCTCTCACTGTGGGCTAGTGTGATTAATTCACCACTTGCTTAGCAAGTTGCTTTCCATCTGAGAAAATTAAAAGCACCACTCTCTGGACAGGAACATGGGATCATAAATGAGAACCAAACAGAAAAGATTTACTCAAAAGCACAAGCTCAGCAAAAGAGAAAATTTTGAAATTGCTAATAAGGTATAAATCAAATAAAGGCTACTACCAATCCCCTATAAGGGGGGAAAAGACCTTTCAAATGTTTTGTTGAGGCCTTAACAATACCATGTAGACCTGAGGTGTTCAAGTATCTGCAGGGTAACTTGGCTTGCCATTCAGCACCTCTGCAGATTTGCCAACTCTGAAGACTTTATGCAAAATCACACAGAGTACCAGAAGGCCAGCCTCCAGGGTCACATGATTTTTAAGGCTGTAGGGTCTTCTTTATTTGTGTATTTCTCTCAACAATGAGTGTAGAAATCATAAGCACTTGTTTAATATATAAGCAAATATATGGTTAGGAGGAATGGACGGATAGGTAGATTAAAACAGGCCCACCCTAGTAACTAGGTCAGAGAGGTTGTTCATTTGCCTGTATTTTAAAGACAACTGGGCCATAATTTCAACAACCATGTTTTTCCAGTCCAATCCAGTGTTACCAAGGTAGGTTTGCCTTGCTCCCATTTGTTTCTGTCGTCAAGAATTAAAAAGCATTGACACTGATTGGCAGTATGATCTTGGTCACTGGGAACCACTTCTGGTGCATGTGAATAAGCAAATATATTTGTTCCCACTTGATAGGAAAAATAGGCACAGAGTGTCATTGCTGTGGCCACTTTGTGAGTTCATTAAGAATGAGAAAGCACAAAGACTGTAAGTTGCAGGCCACCCCTACTGGCCTCTGCATGGCCCCTGCTATGTTGGACACAGATGCCCCTGGCAGGGCCCAGGCCAACCTGACACCTTAAGAAGGAACTCCTTGCCTGAATGTCCAGTGGTTATGCTGTCTCTGTTTGGACATTTTAATGGTGAAGAGCACATTCTGCTTCAGGGTGGCCTGTCTCCCTTTTGCTCCACTTGTTAGTACCCAGAGTTTTGCAATATTTCACTTCCTGTTGGTGTTAGCCTAAGATATTTTCACTTTGGTCACAGGTTTTTGGTTTCCATCCTCACAGACTCAAAGATCAGCTCCTTCAACAAGTTTTGGTGACTCTCTTGAATTATGCCTGAGACAGACTCATGAGTGAAAAAGATAACTGGGAGGCTCTGTGCTAGTGGTGGTGATGGACACTAGCAATGGTAATTTGCTGTGAGATACATCACCAATGGCTCACAGGAGGTGACAATGACCTGACGTGCGTGGTTCTGCTCAGTTTTTGTGACAGCAGCAACTTCATGACCTACAAACCATTTGGGAAGAGGTCCCAGGTTATTGTGTGAAAAGCACAGCAATCTGTAACAATCCTTCCCTGTTTGGGGATTTTAAAATCACACTTTTACAGGTGTTCAGATCATGCCATTCTGGTAAGGCTTTACAGAGGCCAATCTTTGGGCTATCCAGATCGATCTCATTTACTTCTTGCTCTGTGTCTTTTTTCTGCAAACATGGAGAGCAGGCCTGACTTAGAAAGTTCCATGAAGGTAAGTGTCTAAAAACTTTCAAGTTTTAATATAAGAAGATGGCATTGAATCCTGTACGTATTTTACTTTACTAATGAGAATCTCTAAATTAGCACAACGTTCCAATTTGGGATGGGTCCCTCAAGGTATAAGAGCACATCTGAATCTCTAACCACCCCAGGTTTCTTTCTCATTCAAGGGCTCCAATGGTATTAATTTCCCTTTTACTAGTGGTACCACATCTAGAGTTTCAGAAAGGCATTAAATGAGGAAAGGCAACCTTACTTACAGAAGCAGAACAACATTTTTCTTAAATTGGTAAAATCTGGTAAGGCAACATGGTGTTAAGCAGGGATACTACAAATCTTCAGGCTACCATGGGACCTCAAACATGCCCTGGAGCCAACCACGAGCAAGGAAACACCTTCCACACAGCATCCTTTTCGGACAGATGGTCCATCCCAACTGTGCCCAATGGGTTTTCAAAGCCCTGTGATAACTGTGATTTCTAAATAAAGACAGTATCAATCCCCACCAATTGCCAGGGAAGGGGACAGCCCTCACTCCATGGGACTTTGGAAGCTGGCTGCTTGTGACTCTGTGGAGTGGCATGCTCCACCCTTGCTGCTTGACAAGGAATCTCTTTTTGGCAGTTTCCATGGAGATTCTGATGAAAAACTAGAGAAATGTTCTGTTTTTGCTCTGGTGTTTCCCAGTACATACTCCAAGCAGTGCACAGCTCTCAAAGCTGCAGGAGCCTTGGTACTTGCCCAGTGGAAGGGTTCATGATGCAGCCTCCTTTATCGGCAGCCATTCTGCAGCTGCAACCTCTCTCCAGGGTGTCGTGGTTCATTCCAAAATTGTGTCCCAGCTCATGTGCCAGGGTCACGGCCGCACCGAGGGGGCTGTCTGAATGGTCCTCAAAGAAAACACAAGAGCACAGACATAAAGTTCACATCTTCAGCCTTTAAAAAAAAAATCCCTGTCCTCTTTGCTCCTTGAATATTTACCTATCACCAACAGTTGACTAAACTGAATTCCATATGAAGGACTGGTATAGACTGGTTCTTTACTGTGAAGTTAAAAAACTGACATATTGCATTAAGCTGAGTTGGGTTTTCTTCTGCTAAGGACTATATAAATTGTGTACATGTGTAAACTTCTCCATGTCTGTACATGAGATGATCAGGGCACTGATCTCCAGCATGCATCCTTCCATCTCTCATAAAACAGTACCCTACTGAATGAAGTAAAGAGTTGTTCTGTATCATAGGATGAAGCTCCCAGGAAACACAAGTCCTATTTTACTCCTAGGAGAGAGCATAATGAGATAAAGCTGGCAGGAGAAAGCGTGCTCTGTGACATTCCAAATAAGCCCTGAGCAGTTCTGATGGATCCTGTCTCTTCCTGTTAACTTGGAGGAGGAGAATACTTGGAAAGTTCACAATAGCTAATAATAAAAGCTGGGCATTGGAGGACTGAACTTGAAGACTCATTGAGTTCAGATGATCATTCAGTCATACCTTACTCTCACTGGTCTTTTGGGATTTGGGGTGGACTGTGGAAATGGGGGGGCATCCTGATTCTCTGTACTGCTTGCAGTTTGCTTAATGAAGTGCTTGAATGGTGTGACTCAGGTAGATAGGAATTAATGAAAAGATATTGGTATATATCCTCACCTAAAATTAGTTAATTAGTGGATGTGATTACAGAAATTGTGCCCACGAATGGCATTTTGGAAAAGGCCTGCATGCAACAGAGTAAGGAAGGTAACTTGCTTGAATCTTGGTTTGTGCTGTACAGGAAAGGGGTTTTCCAAAAGGCACCCGGGAAACAGTGTGATGCCATATTTCACAGAGAACGTTATTCCTGACATAGACAGTCTCTGCGAGGTCTCTCGACAAAGGTGTGTTCACGTAGGATCTTACAGAATGGTGGGTGGTATTTATAACTATAGCTGTCTCTCTCACAAGCCCAGTCTATGAGAATAGCATGTCAAAGAGGCAAGTTATTCTTAGAACAGATGAAATTTCTAATAAATTATTTTGTTTAGAGTTTCCTGTTGTCGAAAACTTTACAGATAGGTTTCAGGAAATCAATTGTTAAGAATAACACATGTTGGTGAAGAGAGTGAGGTTAATCTAAGAATGTGGAGGGCTGGATGTAGCACGTTTTATCATAAAATTCAAGGAATTCATCCTCAAAGGATACTTCTGTATTGTTGAATATCACAGTTGTTAAATTCCCAAATTATGTTACATTCATTCACACATAAGTGATTATAAACAGAGTATCTCTTAAGAGATCCTGATATTACATTTGTAACAAGGAAAAAAGCAATCTTTTAATTTATGGTATTATCTCCAAATCAAGGCATTGTCTGAGCAGTTAGATATAAAGGCATGGCTTTAATGTAACTAAAATTAATGATTTGCTCTATCTTGAAAAAATGGAGAAATGGGACTAAAATAGTATTTTGAATTTTATGAAGATCCTTCCTGGCCACATTATTTTTTTTTTCTCTTAGATTTGTGAGATTTTGTGAGTCATGTGTACAGTAAGTCCCCGACCTACAAATGAACTCTATTCCAGGAGAGTGTTCGTTAAGTTGCATTTGTTTGTAAGTCTGACAAAGGGAGTGTTCTATGACCTCGACACAGATATGCACTGTGCATTGCTCTGCGCATCCTAGGCATCCCCGCCAGATCTCCCCTGCTTCTCCTCTTGCTCCTGGACATCCTGGGTTCTGACTGAGTGCTGTACTTCTGTGTTCTATTGCACTGTCCAGGGAGCACACAGCAGCACCACCGTGACAATGTCCGGTAGACACAGGAGCTACTTCCGTGATTTGCACATATGAATGTTCATAATGCGAGGTACATTTGTATCTCTGAAAGTTCATAAGTTGAATGTTTTTAAGTCAGAGACTTACTGTAATACCCATTAACTTTACCTTAGAGATACAATAAAAGAAAGTTAGTATAGAAAGTTTAGATCTCATAAAGACATTGATTTTGCTGTTTTTATGAATTATATAGAAATTAAAGGTTCTGTGTGCATTATCCATCCTATTTGATATTACTCATATGTGGAATAAATAAGAAATTTGTCTAAGGATAATGTTTATTGCTCTCATATTGGTAAGACTTATTCTTTAAAATTAACTTTGGTTTTGACTTGATTTTCATGGCATCGTACATGAAATTGCTTCATACTTCTCATATTCTTTTACAGACAGATTTAAAAAAATATGTTTTCTTAAAGAAGGAATATTGCTAAAATGGTTCCAAGGAAAGAATAAGGGACTCAAGCCCATCAGTTACTTCAAACAAAACAAAACAAAACAAAAACAAAAAAGCTGTACATTTTAACATATAATAAATTATGATGAGCCAAAAAAAAAAAAGAAAGTCACTTAACATGCTCAGATGGGTTACAGGATGGCTCCAGCACTACACAGCAGCAGTAGCTGCCTTGCTTATGAGGAATTCAGTTCCAGCTCTCAAAATGTATTTATGCCAGTTTTAAGTGGCAAAGTCAGTAGCAACTAACCATGGAACCATGAAACTTAAAATTATTCCCTTTTCACATTTTACAGGCTACCCTGTAAAAACACAGTTGTGATCTGAATTGAAATTAACCTGGCACCAACAAAAACCAAACTTTCCAATGACTTCCGTGGCAGAGGTCACCTACAGGGTTTTCCTGTTGAGAGGAAACCAGGGGGCAGCATGTTGAAGCCAGAAGTCCGGAGAGTGGGAGCAGCCCCCCCCCATAGCCTACCCACTGAGTGCATGCTTACATTAATTACCAACCGCTGCGCCCAGAGAAAAAGAAAATGTTTATGTAAATTCACTAAGAAGATTAGATTAGGATGAATGTGGAGAGAAAATAACATTTAGCAGAACACAACTTTCACTCTTCACTACAACTGAACAGTGTTTGAAAAATGTGGAGGAACCCATGGTTTCTTGGGAGGGCAAAGCTATATTTGTTTAATCGAGATGGAGGGAGGACGTGGAGGATACTCCCTGTCTGAGGGCTGATTTGGGGATGCTAGAATTTTCAGAGCAGAGACAGCACAGTGAGGAGCCCCTGGTTGGGAAGCCTATCAAGCTCCCTCCCTCTTAAAATCATAAGAAACCCCAAATAGTCTTCCCATTTTGTTTCCTTTTACAAACATATATAGAGCATATGTGACAAAGTTACCCTTGTAAAGCAATAAACCCAAGGTCTCTGCCTTCCAAGAATAAGGTTATTATAGAGACAAATTGTACACTGGCCAGAAGGTATGTAAAGCATTTGCAGTGGTAGAGTTAAAAACCTCAGACTTTTGGCAGTTGGGCCCAGGCAGAACCATCAGAAAATTATTTGAACGGTAACATTTGGTCAGACCACAGTCTGTCCAAAAAGTTGAGTGATAAGGGCAACCCCAAAGCCCTGGCTCATCCCAGCACTAAGAGGAATCTGTGGGTTGGAATGCTTTGACCAAAAGTTCCAGCAGCAAAGTTTTCACCATAAAAGGGGATGCTTTCCCCTGCTGAGGTTTTTAAATTTAATTTTTTAACACACCCACCTTGTCTGTATGCAATTTGTGTTTTCTAAACAATCCCTATAATGCTGTGGCCTATATAAGATTAAAAACATGGCTAGGATAATATCAGAGTAAATATAAGGAACATTAGAGGAATTAATTTTACAAGGTCTGACAGGAGTAGGGATTTCCTGGGGAAGCATTACCAAGAGAAGCCAGCTCTATGGTGTCCTCAGCTTACCATGACAACTCCTCCGGATTGTTCTGCAGTGCACATGCTCATGATTGGTGCCATGCCAATGGTGGTCCCTTGAAAATAAACCCCACTATGAAACAAAAAGAAAGAGTTTTTAAATTTCACTAGCATGCATGCATTTTCTGATATTTTGAATTCTATTAGGCTGCCAGCAGTGGAACATGCAACAGTGAAAACAGCTGCATGAGGGTATGTTGCCATGTGATTTTTACATTTTATTTCCAGTTGCATCATGGTCCCATGATTCTTGTAGAATTTTGTTGTCTAGACTCAGACAGGAACCTGTTATCACTTTGCTTTTATAGCTCAAGGCTGGCCTATTTTCCAATAGGTTAGAGGGAGCTGTTCCTTCCAAACCATATTTGCTGCGAGTGAGGCCAAGAACAGACACTGAGAGTCAGTAAGGAAGCCCAGTAGGTGCGTTAGTACACTTATGCCATAGCTGAATTTTGCTTTCCTGTGTAACTCACTGCAGTCCTGTTGGAGATCCAAACACCTAGTAGGAGTCCTGCCAATATAGCTTGTCAAGTTGCAATGGGCAGAAAAGGGATTGTTGTCCTGAAGCAAGGGTAGAATAAGTAAGTACCTACAAAGCCTCAGCATCCACGAGGAAACTTCTTGGAAAGGGGCTTGTGGCTTCAGCTCAAGCTTCCTCTCATCTTCAGTCTTAATCTGTTTATGAATCTAATGCTATAAGGACCCGTTTAATGCGACCCCCTATCTCTTTATAATCTATTTATCCATCTGTCTGCCCATCCCATTGCAGTCATCTCTTGGTATTCATGAGGGATTGGTTCCAGAAACCCCTCACCTCATAAAAGGCTAGGGATGCTCAAGTCCCTTATAAAATAATATATTTGCCTGTAACCTGCACATACCCTCCCATATAATTTGAATAATCTCTAGATTACTTATAATATGTAATACAATATACATAAGATGTAAATAGTTATGCTGTATTGTTTAGAGAATGACAAAAAAGTCTAAACATGTTCTGTACAGATGCAGTTTTTCCATGCACATTTTCTATCTGAGAAAATTCATAGATCTAGAACCCTCAGATACACAGGGTTGTGTATTTGCAGCACTAAGGATTTCAGCTTCGGTGTTTACATTCTATATAAACCATATGAATAGATAAAACTTTACATATCTATAAGTAATAAGGTTATAGAAGATGTTCATTTATTTCCAGATGTTCAACTTGGACAGATTCCAGTGGGGAGGAGGAAATCAAAACAAAACATACAGACTCACAATATAGGAAATGTACGTTTAATAATTCACAACTAATCAACGAATAAAATATGATGCAACCATAAATACTCAAGGATGGAAACCTCCATAGCATGAAAATGACCAGAATAGATGACTAGGGGGTGCCAACAGCCTCAAAGCAAATACAGACAGCTTCTAACACGAGAATGGGGTAAACCAATCTGCTTTGCCAAAGAAAGTACCTTCTGGCCCTGAAGATTTTGCTTCCGCGATGTCAGCTAGATGAACACAAAAGAATCCTGGCATAAACTGCTTGAAAATTCAAATGAACAACAGCTGCTTCTAGAACTATCAACTTTGTACCCATTCAGACTATAATAAGAATGTTCTTTTCTCTGAAATACAAAGGTACTGTAGCTTCCCATCATACTTATGATTTTTTTCATTAACTTCTCAACACTTGTTGTTTTCTGAAATTTTCTTGTTTTCTGTTATCTTCTCCTCAGTAGACTGGAGACTCTTCAGAGCAAGGAATGAAAGTTTTGCTCACCATGAAGTCCCATGCCCTTACGGCACTGTTTCCTACCAGGTGGTCAGTAGGTGTCCTGATTAAAAGGAGGACACAGGTCAGTTTGCTAGGCTGCTGGGACTCTGACCTAGGGAGCCACAGAACAGCAGCTCAGAGGCGGGATGAAAGCTTTTCTCCTCTCGGCCTCTGACAGTAGTCAACCAAAGGTCCTGTCCTTAAATCTTGTGTAAACAAGTATTTTTCATTAATAATATGTAAAATAAAGTGGGCCTTTTAAAAAAGTAGCCTATCAGGGTAATTTTATATGAAGACGGAGAGCAGAAAAATGGGTATAGAGGGAAATGTCCGAGTTATGGAAGAAGGCAATGATACTTCTGTGGGGAGGTAGGCTTACGAGGTCTGCAAGGAAACTTTTCTAATAGATCTGCAGTTCTGGATAGGGATGGTGCTACCTCACTGATGTAGTCTAAAAGGCCCCCGTGGGAGCTGGGCACCCTGTAGAAAGGACTGGAGCTTTGGGCTGTGCAGGAGCAGCTAAGAGGAGAGGTTGAGCAGAAGACGTGACGTCTTTAAGCAGAAGGGATTCAGAAAAACCTACCTGATCAGCTGTGCATTGTCATGGGATTTGCGAGGTAGAAGCTTCATCTTCCTCCAGTCCAGAAACTCATGGAGGCTGGTGAACGGGTCTTGGCTTATAGAGCACTTGTCAATGTCATTCCACACTTCCACACCTACCAACACTATTCGAATGTTCAGCGGTCTGTAAAACTGAGGAAAGCAGGTGTTCTTAAGGTACCATATTAATGAGAACTTGAAAATCTGAACAGATTGCATTAGTTGAAGTTCCTTGGCATGGGTGAGAGCACCACCCATTGAGAGCACCTCTTGAGAGCACCATGTCCCTTTATTCACGTGGCATTAGAATTTAAGATGTTTGACGTTCTTGATGCAAGATGATGTATGACTGGATTCTCAAATGTTTACCTATTAGATACTACAGTGATTAGACTTTTTACTGTTTCCCTATAATTGTGTGAAAGCACACATTTCAGATGATTCATGGGTGATTTAAATGTGCACAGAGATGTACATTATAGCTAAAGAGCGCCAGTTAGTATCCACTGCAAGAAAAACAATGAGTGGATTAGGATCCTTTAGACACGTCTGCTAAGGACAATAATTTGTATGCTTTAAGCAAAATGTTCTGCCTATGCGGTACTGAAAATGAATCTGTATTAATTTTTCAGCAAAGACTCAGCTTTGGCTGACACTATCGTCTTCTGTCACCTGTAATCAATGTAGGAGGTTTTAATTAAGTGAACAAGTCAAAATTCCTCAGACTACTAACGGCATGAATGGAGCCCTTCTTCGGGAACTTTAATGACTCTTCTCCCCACTGCCAGAAGTTAGCTCCGCGCTGCTGATACGGGAAGATCTGTTAAACGGAGCCCCTCCTGCGAGATAAAGCTTCAGGCACACCACAGGAAGCTACATTTCTCATCTCTCTTCTTATCCCACCTTTAGGTAATCATGTCTTCAACCTATAGCCTGTATTTCTAGGAGCCTGTCTTGGGTCAGGAGGGAAAAAAACAGTGTTCCAGTGGCTGAGCCATGGTTTTGTCTCAGATATCTAAGTCTAGATGGGCAATGTGAATGACTGGAGTAGGGACGTGAATTTCCTGTTGTCCTCAACTATCTCTGCTCCACGTACATCACACTGACAGGAGGATGGCTCCACAATAACAGTTGAGGGGGAAGAATATAGGTCACTTGGTTGCCTGTACATTTTTTTTAATGCCCATGATGTATGAGGGTACATGTAAGAAAAAGTTCTCATCTTCTGAGACCCCAAGTAGCCAAGAAAGAAAGTGTGTCTAGAGATAACAGCCTGAGCCAAAGCCAAACTCTATTTGTAGTTGCTAGAAACATCTGGCCAGCAAGTAACAAAAACCATAGAAGCTCCACATTTGAGAATTAAGCACCATTCCAATGCAGTAAGCTAAAGTTCAAGAAACTCCCCAAAGCTGAACATCTGACCCCAGATTCTAACCATGTAAAGCAGCTCATCTTTTCTCTTGTTGGTCCCTACGGTCATCTGGTGAGCACTGCGTCAGTAGAAGAATACACTGATCGCAGTGATACAGCTTGGTTTCAAACAGATAACAACCACATTAATAATTTAATGAGACAATTACATCGTGGACATGCTGCCCAATGGTATGTTTTTAATCAAGAATTGCTTGACCTGTGCTATCTACTCGCAAGCTCCTGGCCCAGGCGTTCCAGGCAAAATTAAGTTCTTGGACTGTCATGAACTCCACGTGCACGTTTGGCTGGGTCCTTAGGGGGATTACATTTTCAGCTGTATCCTACACAAAGGTGACAGTGGTCAGAAAGCAGTAATGTAGGCAGTACACGCTGATGTTTACACCAGCTTGCTAAGACACGTTTTCAGGGCCAGATGCCTTGAGGAGGCTCCAGGCATGTCATCCGAGGATGCTGCTTTGCAGGAATACTGCAAGTAAGTAGGAACTATGGACTACAAGGGACTAATTTGTCATTGTTCCTCTGCACCAGCTTTGTTGCTTATTAATCAGGGAGCTTTTTATAAGGGGTTTGCATTTCCACCTATGTGTGCTCTCAAATCATGTCCTAGAAGAACTGTCATACTTAGCAGAATATAACATTCAGTGCCCCCCCCCTCCAAAGTTAGAGCCACTGATTAACTTTCATGTGTGCTAATTTACATGGAGGCCTCATACATTCACGGTCTCTTCACTGCCAGCTTTGAATTCTCTTCCATGGCTGCCCATGAGTTCCTTTTGGTTATCGTCAGTAACAACGAACACAGCTAACAAATAACACATGCTTTTATGTTTCTGGCTTGATGTTAAGATACTTTCTGTAACTCAGCTTGTTCTCAGAATGATTCTGAGTTATAAACTATTATTGTTTCCACTTTAAAGTGGAGGGCACTGAGACCTCAAAGATCAGATAATCACTCATTGTCATGACTACACACTGAGCTTGGATACATGTGATGCCATGCTTTGAACTACCAAGTAACATGCCACCCTGTACAAATGTGGAGATTGCTGTGACCTCAGCTCAGAGAGCGGCTCACAGGATTTTGCAGGAAAAATAGAACTCGGTGGCCACCTGCCTGGCTTAGGAATCCCAGAATATATATGGTTCTGCTGTGTCATTTATACAATACTAACATATATTTTCATAATTTCATATATTTCACAATACTTTCATATATTTCTCAGCTCCATAGATTAGGCTTGACATAAACTTAGAAGACAAAGATTACAATGTCCTTGCTCTTATTTAGCTACTCAGAGGCCATCAGGTGGCTTAAAGAATGGGACACTTTACCATTATTACAGTTAATTGTGATACAATGGTTTGCCAAGCATTGGTGCAAATTGGGAACCCAAGGATGCTGGAGATGCTAAAGAAGGCTTCTGGAAGGAGCTGATCAGAAATAAGGGGGTTGCATTCCACATGCCAAAAATTCCTTTCAGAGCTTTATTGTGTTAGCTTTTTATCACTGGGACAAAATACCTAAGACAAACAATTTAGAGGATGAAAGGTTTATTTCAGTTCACAGTTTCAGAGATTTCAGTCTATGGTTTGTTGTTTCCCTTGATTTGGGCCAGACGTGAGGCATAATATGTGGCAGAAAAGTGTGGCGGAAGGAGAAAGCTGTTCACCTTACAGTAGCCAGGAAGCAAAGTGGGTAAGACAGAGCCAGAGAGGAAGGGGCCAAGGACAACATACAGCCTCCAAGGTCACACCTCAGTGATGTATTCCCTTCAGTGAAGCTCCGCCTTCTCTTCCCATTACCTCCCAATGATGCCATCAAGTGATCTCATTAATGGATTAACTTACTGCCCTTATCGTCAAATCACTTTCCAAGGACCCATCAGTGAACAACGAAGCCTTCAACACAGTGAGCCATCTGGGAGGCTGTGATGGGTCTCAACCATAACAGTGAGCGAAGTTGGGCCTTAAAGAATTCCTGGCAGGTGCAAACTTATTGAGAAGCAAGGGGGATGGGCTGGAGTGAAGGCTTAAAAGTGGCATAGCTTTTGTGGTCACTTTATTAACAAGCACATACTTTGCTGGCTGTGATTTAATCAGGACTGTCTGCTAGTCTGTCCTAGAAACATGAGTATCAAACATGTGTTTTGTGTTTCACTTACAGGGGATTTCCTGAATGTTTCACAATGTCAGCTTTGTCGCTAAAACACTTCTGTATCTTTTCCATTCTTGGATGTCCTTCTCACACTCCAAGCCAATAGTCAAGTAGTTATTCATTTAGAAGGGCCCAGCAGAGCCAAGATGCCAGCAAATGAGGAAGTGACCACTAGGATGTCAAAGCTTTCTGGGCCTAGGTTCTCCCACATGTAGAATTGCAAAGACTGAAATTTGGAACATCCCACAGAACCAGGTTCATCCATCAGCAGAATTGGATACAGAGAGTCTCCCGAGAAGCTTGGGTATCTCCATCAGGGTCTCTGGGGGCTTCTGGGTATGGATCGCAATGCCAGAGCTGGACACAGCTCAGCGAACTGTCTGTGCACCCACCAGAAACATAAGAAAAACCAGGCTGGCACACCTGATTGAATCCATTGGGATTTTTAATTTCCAGTGCAAGTTATTAACAAACCCCCAATTGCTCATTTCTGGTTTAGCACACTGAAGCAAGACACAACCTAAAACAGTATGCAAGGACATATGCATGCAGAGGGGCCTAAGAATAACCCATGTTCTCTTCCTTCTGTACAATCTGAGGATAGCTGGAAGCCTTCCAGGCAACAGTCTATCTTGCTGACCAGGAGCAGTGGCCTGTGCGTATGACACAGATATCTAAGTCTTCCTCCTGTCCACCATTGCCTTTCAGTCTTGTCTTATGTTAGAATCACTAGACAACCTTGAACAATATCCAACCCCTCTCTAGCCAATAGGATCAGAATCTTTGAGCTGAGGCTTGGGGATTGTTATTTCATAGAGTAAATAATAAATAAAGAAAACTCCCAAGAGTATTCTAACACTTAGCGTGGTCCATGACCCAGCTTTCACTCTTACGTTGCCTTTGACAGAGATTCTGATCTGATTGTCTTGGAATGGGCCTTGGGCATGAATGTTGCCCAGGGTCTTCTGATGCCTTATCCTCTCTGTCAAAAAGACTGACCCATTACCAGAATTATTCTGCATCTGCTTGACCTCAGGTAGGACAAAATTTAATGTGCAAAGAGTTTCTGCTGAGAATACATCAACAAGCATGGGCTGCCTGCAACTTGCCTTGAAGGACTGGTGGACAAGCATAATATCATCTTAAGATATTGATGGATATTTGTAGATCACTGACTTTCAAAAAGTTCCACCCAGCCACAGCCTCTAATGCCAAGCCCAGATCTTGACTATTCAGAATGCCTCACAAGACCCCCTTTCCTCTCTTGCTCTCCAGGGGTCTAAATGTCATCTACTACCACATACATTCATGTGGGTTGCAGTTCTCTTCCAGCCTCTGCTGGGTCACAAGGTTCTAGACTAGGCAGGTGGTGGAAATCAAGACAAAGAGTCCCTGCTGGGGCCAGAGAGAGACAGATCATTCCTGGACTTGTACTTTAATGTTGCTTGAATATGTGCAAATTACTAACCCCTGCAACCCTGGCTTCTTGTACTATAAAAATGGGAACAGTAATCCCTACCTGAGGGTGTATGCAGTCTTTAGAGCGGGTACACAGTAATTGCTAGCAACACTGACCAGTCACTGTGTCCCACAAATGTTTAATCCTTGTCCTCACATCCCCAGCTGCCCTGCTCTGGGCTTGAACTTTTATCACTCCTGTGCAATAAACTTCTACCAGCTCTACTTGTCCGTGGGTACTCCATCCTCCACAATAACTTCAGGTATTCCTTGTACAATCTGAGGTGTCCTTCTCCTGTTTAAAACCATTTGTGTGGCTCTCTAGTACTGTACAGTAAAGCATATATAGCTCTGAGGACATTTGAGACTTGGGCATCTATATCTTCTCCTACCCTATTTGCACATACATATATTCATACACAAACAAAAGCATTCATTCACATACACATATGCATACCTAAACTCACAGACTCCTGTTCGTATACACACCTATTGGAACACAACCATCCATCCATCCATCCATCCATCCATCCATCCACAATTGTGCATACGTATCCCATTAGTCACAAGGAGCAGCTCAGCATATACAGACTGGTGAGTACATCCCAGGTCCTTTCTGCTCCATTGCTGGTCATTGCACTTTCCTTTCCCCTTTCACAATCCCTTCCTATAAGTTCTTCCTGGCCTCAGCAGGACCTGCTTTCTTCCTTTGCACTCTAAGAGACTGCCATTCATTCATGGTTCCATGCAATGCTCCACTCATGACATCATTCGTGGCATTGAACTGCTCTGTATACAAGGTGACCACTTCAGAGGACCTTGGCTGTGAGAGACTCAAGCTCCTCTTTTCACAGTGTCCTTACAGGCAGAAGACAGGGTGTTTCTGAGGAGTTCCGGCAGCTTTAGGACATGGGTGTCAGTCATATTGTACATGAGAATTGATAAGGAGCTTCTAAAACTACTGATGTCCAAGCCTGCACCCTGCCGCATACCCTGCAGACAAGCAGCAGCAAGGCCTCTGCAGTGCCAGGGTGCAGCATGGTGTCAGAAGCCCTGCATTAGGCAGAGAGTATCAGCCCCAAACAGCCCCAGTTCTGGCCCCACAGAATGTGCTGAGAGAGAATCGGTGTTTTAGACAAACGCCATCCCCATTTCCTTGTAACCAGGTGGTGGAAGGAGCAGTTCACGAAAAAATACTCTCAGGATGCATTAGATTTCTAGGGTCTCTTCCAGCTGGGAAGTCATCTTTGTGAAAAGTAGGATTCTGACCTACTTGTTCTCAGTGAGGGACTTTCCGATAGTTGACTGAGCTGCATTCCAAGAGTGGGACCTGGGCATCCCTTAGAGGTGAAAGCTTGCCCCTAGGGTCACACCTGCACAGGGATCGGCCACAGAAGCCCAGGGAAGAGGCTTGGCCTGGGAATTCTTCACAGGCTCCATTTCGCCATATAGAGGCTGTGGATCTAACTGGGGAGTTCAGGATTCCCACCGACTAGAACTTTGCCTGGCCCAAAGGAAGCCTGTAGAAAGCTGAGCCCTTGGGTCTGCCATGGCTGGCACCTCTCAAACCTACCCAGAACCTGGGATACTCAGAGGACAAGATACTCCCAGTCCTAGCCTAGAACCCAGAAGCAGAACTTGGTCTCTCTGCTAAGTCAAATGAGGCTCACTTAACTCTCTCAACCTCATTTCCAAACATTTACATGATTTGAGTGATTTAATTACCCGCAGAAGAACTTACCTTGTCAACGTGATTAGCGATCTCTATTAATCGTTGCTTAACTTTTTCCAGATCTTTTCCTTGCCTCTGAAACTTAACAACTTTAAGTGTCAGTATTAATAACAGCAAGAATATCAATCAAATCTCACCCCCCCAGCTCCTGGAAATGTGAAGACTTGGGCTTTTACAAACCACACAGGGCCTTCCGTGTTTTATGGTGAAACACGCTCACTTCCAGAGTCATTTCCCCCGTTGGGGACTCCCTGAAACTCCCTTAAATTCACCCAAGCCAAATGCTCATAAGACAATAACTTCTGCAATATTTCCAGCCTCATAAATAATAGAACCAATGACATATCTTGGCAAAGAAAAAACAGACAATGAGGAGGCAGTCCAAAGCCATTTTTCATCTCATCAACTTGATTCTAACTTCCTGAGAAACTTTCTTTGTATTTGTTTTAAAAAATTGGTAAAAGCAATAGAAGCTCATGGCAATGTGTCAAACAATACATAGGAGAATGGATAAAAAGTTAATAAATTCCCCATTCTCTTCTCTAACCTGACCTTCCAGAATGGGAACATTTTTCTGAGAAATTGTCAAGCTTTTTCCATTCATGTGTGTTGAATGAATCTATGAGAAAGCGTTACCTGATTCACACTATGTTAGCAGACGATACACAAACACAGAGAAGATAATTTAAGAGAAAACTAATTCAAAATTAATTAAAAGGAAAAACTAATATAGTACTAAACCATACCTCAAGAGTGTAGGATTTTTCTGCCCTGTCTCTACAGCCTTCCTTTATTTACACATTCTGGTTTAGGACATATCAGACACTTAAAAAAACTTAACTTCCAAAAAATGTCATAGAATACAACCTAAAGCCATCCATCATTTCCCTTAAATAATTCTCCTTGTTTGGAGAGCTTAGCTAAAGAGAAACTCTGTTTTTTTTCTGCAGGCTTTGCCTTTATTTTATAACATCAGATATATTTTTAATATTCTATGCTTCAAAAAAACCAGAAAATCACTTTTCAATGAGTTGTTTTCAATACTTTTAATAATGTATGGAGAATAAGGTAATAATTTACTAAAAATTTTCTTTTTTCTTTTTTTTGGGGGGGAGGGCAAACTGTACTGAGAAAGTTTTAAAGTTCTTACCTCTCGGTTATCTGCTACAATAACCAGCTCTACATACTTGGTCATCTTGAGGGTCTCTCTTTTATGCTGCCGAAAACAAATGCAAATTTAATTTCCCTTAACACCAGTCAGGGATCTCCAGAACACTGTTAGTGTCTCTCGACCCCGAACAACTAGAAGGTGAGGAGCAATCCCCACCAGGCTCATTTATCCCATTCCATCTAGAAGTTAGCCCTCAATCCCAACCATCTTTTTTGTAAAATCTTTTCAGTTTGAGTGATTAGTTTCCATTTAGATTTGAGAAATCATAAAAAGGAGCTTAACCCTTCCCGCTGAATCATTGATTGTAGGATCAGAAAAGGTCAAGATCACTGTTGAACAAAATGAGCATGTTAAACAAAACCAAAGTCGCTCTTTAGAAGGGGAGCCGGCCAAAGGCCACTCCCTTCAGACCACATGTAGCGCATGTGACTATCACTAGACCGGGAATTCAGCGTTGTGGATGTGGTTTATCACCTTTATGGTCCAAATGTACCTGTTTCAGAATTTGAGAAAAGTGGAGGAAAACATACTTTGGACAGGAATTGCATTATCCTGAGGAAACTCTGAGAAGTCCATTCCAGGGAGTTCATCCTTGTGGCTGATCATTTGAAAATCTAGTTAGAAGTAATGGGAGACTGAAGTCTGGAGAAAAGGGAACGGTTAGACTGATGCACAGAAAGGTGAGCAGGAAGCACTATGAGAAACACATAAAAAGAGAAAGAGAAAATAAAGAAACAGTAAAAATAAGACAAGAATATGCGAGTGGAGATTAGGGACTTGGTAAGCACAGAGTAGTTGAGAAGAGAAGAGAAACTACATTTCAAGGTTCAGGGATGGGGAAGATTCTGGCAGCAGAAATGGGGATCCCAAATAAGGAGGCCCCAGAAATGGGTTATGTTTTAATCAAGTTTCCTTAAAAAGCTTTCACACTCTTCCATGAATTACTGGGGGAATCCCAAAAGGCATCTTGAAGAGAAATGAAGCAATTCATAGAGGGTGGTCTCAAAAAGCAAACATTAAAAACAAAAACCAAAGCCTTCTGTTTCTGCAATAGCATGCGGGTGGAGGAAGTGGGGGTCAGGCTGGTCTCTGGTCCCCCTGACTGAGATCGCCAGTTTATGAGTTAAGTACATACTGTGAGTAAGTTGAACACTTGCATGTTTTAATCGCTCTTTCAGACAAAAGCAAAAGAGGAGGAAAGCATGTTTTGAATCAGACTTCCAGTCACATAATCCTGAGGGGAACATCTTTTATAAAACAAATCCCCATCAGTCCAGGATCTTCCAAACAGATTTTTACAAGAAAAATGTTTGTATTATAGCGGTGTTCCTGCTTGCTGCCCAGCTGTGCTGATTCATGAATTTGGGTGTCCCTAAAGAAATCTGGAAACCTCATGGAGGAAGGGAAAATAAAACACCATGAAAGGTATTGTTGCAAGGAAAAAAAGTGTCAAACTTTGTAGTTGTATGGATAGGCAGGTTTTATGGTGACAACTATGTATGTATAAAGGAAAAACACTTAAGACCCCAAGCTGTCCAAGTATGCAAACAAAATGAGACACTTTCTGGGAGTGTGAAGGTCTTGCCCCTTTTCCTTACTGAAGGGTCAAAGAAACAGAAATCTCTTTCCCTGATAAAACAGGAATAAATCAGCAAGACAACATAGCTCATTATCAGAAGACAATATAGCTCAGGAAATGAAAGAAGAAATTAATCTCGCATCAAAAAAAATCCCTATTGAAAGGCCTTCAGTTGTTTAGACACTTGTGTTTTTCAGACAGTGGAAGTTGAAAGCAACCATCAGAAGATATTTCCAACTGGCCTCAGATCATCATTTAGAAAATACACAATTCCAGATAATGAAAACAAACACATGAACACAATTTTCCTGTCTCTGCACTTTTCAGAGAAGTCCACATTTTCTCATGAATTCAGAGAATTGCAAGCTCAGAGAGAAGCTTAACCACATCATAATAAAAAGCCACGGGGGAGTGGCCCGGCTCCCAGCCACGAAGGTTTCTCTCACTCACAGAGGCTTAAATTACCTCCACATGATTTCCACCTATCTAGGCTGTCCAGTTGAAAACACAAAAAAGAATCCGATTTTAAATTTGCGATATGGAGAACAACACTTGAAACCAGTTGCTTGACTTAATTTTCATTTTGGAAGTTACAAACGAGAACCTGAGTTCTGGAAATTCCCCACCAATTCCCACTCCAAGGTGAGGACAGGCTCAATCCTGAAGCTTGCTTAAAAGAGAAGCATTTCTCAAAGTCTTTGCAGCCAAGTTCCCAGAGACTGACCATCCCCCAAACATCCTGCAGTGAGTTCTGGCCCTGAGAACTTAACCCACTTTCAGTTAGAAAAGCAAGCTTGGGTGAGGGTTCCAGTGAGTTCCTGCAGCAGTCCCTTCCTCAGAATCAGACTATGTGCAGAGCATTCCTTCAGGTTTACAGGGAACTGGCTCTGCGCCAGCTGCTGTGTTGGGTGCTGGGGACATGAGGATACACAAGACCAAGGTCCTGCTCACACGAAGCTCACATTTTAGTGTGGGACTGGGAGAAGGGTTCAGGAGGATAAAACAGTCTGCGAAACGAAGGAAATAAACAGGGTTTTGTGGTAAGGGTACAGATGAGGGCAGGAGCTCAGTAGGCGGAGATCTGGAGTGTGAGAAGCAGGTATGTGTGGAAAGGGTTCTGGGAACAGTGTTTCATCTGGGTGGAACAGCATCAGCAGAAGTCCTGAGATGGAGGAGAGGGGAGTTGGCAGTGCTGCAGCCCTAGACCGCTTGGCTGGAGTCTTGGGCACGAGTGGAGTGGAGATGGAGGCCACGACAAAGAGGCAGGATGATCAAAGAGCAGTGGAAGCCCCAGAAGGTGAGATTTTAAAAAATAACATCACTCTGGTGGCTGGGAGGAGCACATGAGGGATGTGAGGAAGCTGTGCAGCAGCTGGGGGGCAGGGCGGGAGCTGAGTCTGGTTTGCAGCATCAGCTACAATCTCCAGATTGAGGGGATACGCAAATGTATTCATGATGGGTGTGATACAACCGGACAACGAGATAACCACAGTAACAACCCGGGCCCCTCTCTCTATTGCTCGTAAGACAGCAAATGAGATGAATCAAAAGTTTGCTTTCTCTTCCTGAGCAAGGAAAAATCACTGCTGGCTCATCTTCAGGTCCCAATGCAAGGTCACTTCATGCATATGGATAAGCAGAGCCCTGAACTCCTGTCAGAGGGCATCACCACGTGATAATGACTTGCAAGGGGATAATTCACACCAACCATATGCATGTGGGACACAGCCTCGGAGGCCTGGCTCATGCGTAGGCTGGCAGAACCAGCATGCAAATAAGGAAGTATGCAAATGAGGCAGTATGCAAATGAGGCAGCATGCAAATGAGGCAACATACCGGGAGAGTGGGCTGAAGCTGATAGGCAACTATCAAAAGGGACACATGGGAAGCAGTGACATTGGGTCCAAAAGAGCAACGGTACAAGTGCAATCTGTTATTTATTTATCTACAGTTTCAGTGGACTTGAGACTCAGTGGGAACTGAGTCCTGGAAATGTGGAGCCACAGTTCACACTGACAGATATTCAGAGCCCAGGAAGGGGTACTGCCTCCCTATTTCCCTCTCTACACTTTAAGATCCACCAAGGCAGAAAGAGAAGTTGATACAGTCTCAGGAGAAGTGTGGAGGTGAGGATGGTTACCCTAGGAAGGAGTTAAACATTCCTGATATAATTGCTGAGCTTTCCAATGATTCTGGCAAGTTCCTGGGACTCGACTGCTTACTGTACAATGCTACCTGGGCTAGGAATTTTCATTATGGCTAACGCTGCTACCAGACTGTGGTTCCTACTCACCAGATTCAATACTGTCTGGAGACACAAAAGCAGTGGCACCAATCATCTCAGCACTGCTACCTCTAAGGACACACTGTGGCATCTCCCTTCCTCACTGTCCTGAATGTAGCCAGTAGCCCAAGAAAACATCTCTTCCCAGACCAGGTAGCAATTTTTATATTTGAGTCATAATTATCCATACTAATGGAGGGGAACAATGGTAGCGAAAATCCTGAAAGAAGGATAATTCAATGATAATTTCCATTTGCCTTTGGGATGTATTATGTGATTTTCTCCAGTAGTAGATTTAGCCTCTGCCTCCCTTAGAGCTTGCCAAAGTGATGTTGAAATTAGTTTTCATTCTTGAATGCAAAGCCAATGGAGGGAGAAGGAGTCCATGCAGGTGAGCTGAGCATTAAGAGCACTTCAGGTTGGACTTAAAAACCTGCAGAGCGGGGAGGAAGCTATGATACTCCTGTCTTTCTGTACCCTTCCAGAAGCACTGAGGGTGCTCACTAACATCTAATGTACAGCCTTGTAAAAATGACAAACAATAGCCCCAGCTTAGATTATAGCTGTGTATCCTCTGAGCACTGATTGATTCCTGATGCTCTGTGAAGAAAAGCGCAAACTTCTGCAGAAAACTGGAGGCTGAAAACCAATCTTTTGCAATGGTTAACATTTAGTGGGGGCAGAGAATGCTGGAAAAATGCAAGTACAGTTGCTGCGCTGCATAAACAAGATTAATTAGCTGCAGTTACATTGATTTTTTTTTAAGCATAAAATAAAAGCAGCACAAGTGAAACAGGTACATGGCATATAAACTGAATGTGTAGCTTCATAATTATCATATGTTATCTGAAATAATCCAGGTAATTTCCATTCCCAACTAGTCCATTTATTTGAAAATTACTTTTGTACTATTTTCATTACATACAAGGAGTTTAGGTCAAGGACATTTTCTCTTGCATAAAAACAATCATGATTATATCTAGAGCAAAAGAACCAAGGTGCATAGCATCAGTGCCTTCCTTGCCTTTTCAATTTAAAGGTTCATTTACACTTCAGTATGCATTATTAACAAAACAGTGTCATTATTCAGGTTCTTAGCATCTCTCTGCAAGTCAAAAGAACTGGAAATTATGGTGCCAATCATAGTTCTAGAGAGCTGTATGCTTAAAGAATTAAAATATTGTGGGCAAGTAAAGACTAAGTTTGTGCTTCTAAATGAAACGGCAAACATATTTGAGTGTCATTTAAGTTGTCAAGTTATAAATCACATAACGTCAATAATAGGCATTCAATGAGGTACTTAAAGCAAAGGGTCTGAAAACAAAATGCAAATGTTCTATTCATTCATGACTGGTAAAGCTACAGCTTAATCAGATCTTGTCCAAGGTCTGAAATTAAAGGCAAACGTGTTTGATGAGTGAAATAAGCATGCACGGAACCTCAGAGGTGATTCCAGCTCTTAAATCTGCCACTCAAGAGGGGGAGGGGAAGATACGCAGGAAAGATCTGCTCAGCTGCAACTGCTAAACTCTGCTGCTGCTACCATTTTCAAATTCTGGTCTCTGGGATTCAGATTCCCCCTGACTCCCCTCCCACTCCACATCAATGTAAAGGTGAGCCACAGTAGCTGATAGGGGAGCTCTTCCATCCTGCAATGGGGCAGAAAAAGAAAAGAAAAAAGAAAAAAGAGAAAGAGAAAGAGGTTTCAGGTACCTGCCATAGAAAACCTTGGGACACCAGTAACAGAGGTTAGGGCCACACAAGCAGAAACCTGTTCTGAGAGAATGCGTGTATTATTAAAGTCAAACACCCTGAATTTTTTCAGTTGAGAGCAGTTTAGGGGAACAGACACTTATCCATAGGTATGAAGAAAATTTGAAGAATAAGAAAAAATCATGTGGGATAAACTTTTATCATTTGATTTTATAAAAAGAATTTAGAATGAACCAAGAGTAATATTCATGAAATTTTGAATGGTCCACTCAAAGCAGTTAAAAGAGACACGGGTAATGAGAGACAGGAAGATCACGTACCCTGATGGTCAGATGTTAGCATGAATGACATCAGATCTTTGATCTTTAAAAATTTCTTGTCGATTGAGGAACAGGAAATCCAGACATAAAAGTATCAGGAAATTGGTGCTAATTTCCTATCTGGTTACACTCGTTTAAATTCATGACCTCCGATCTAATGGGAGGGGGAGAGGACACTTTTCTTCCTTTCTAATGGAGCTCCACCATGGCCCGTGCAGCCCACATTATGCAGATGTCAAAGGCCAGGCAGCCATGGGGCAGAGGATCTATGCTGACCCACAGAAAGCCTCAGGGAGGGGCGTCTGTCTATAGCACGATCGGCAATGATAACTCCTCTTTCCTGTGCTGCAGAAGGAGACCTTCTGTGAGCAGAGCCAGGGCAAGTGGCCAGAACACACAGACTACTGCAGCCCCAGAAGGAGCAAGGACAGGTATTTCAGTGTGGCCTGCAGATAAGCAATGCTCCTTAGCAAAACCATGGGGATACAGACGCAGTGTATCTCTGCACAGGCAGGTGGGCAAAGATGGAAAAGATAGACTCTTGTAACCTGTTATAACCTAACTTTAAAGCAGGCTGCAAATGAAGAAACCGCCATCTGACCCAGGAGAGCGGCCATGTTTATCATTTGCCATGGTTGAGCTCCACCCTGGGTCTAGGCTCAGAAGATGTGATAAATGGTGACTTTGTCATCCCCTGACCCTGATGATGTGAAGTCATCAGAACATTTTAATGAATATGAAGCTGACATTTGCAATAGTGATGCACATTTCAGCCTATGATTATGGTCTGCCCCGCGATGTTCACCACCTTCTGACAAATGAGTATTTGCAGGTCCTAGACAGAACATCCAGGAGCAAAGTTTCTCCAGCTCTCCTAGCACTGTTGCCCATAGATGAAGCCCCCAAACTTTCCAGAAATATGAATTTGGGCTTCTCTCTTACCCTTCTTGTTCTTGTCTGAGAGAATGCTGGGAATGAGTCATATGATGCCTGGCCCGATGTGTTATGATGCGACCCGCATGACCCCCAGATGCTTGTCAGGTTCTTTGCTGGAAAGAGTTTGTATCTATCAGTGGCATTCTTCATTGGCTCTAAGATATAGGTTTGATCTTCAAACATAATAAGTCCCCTGTAGAAGAACAAATAAGAAAAAATATTAAGTTTTAAGAACTAATCTTTAAATCTAAGGTATCATTTTTAATGGGGGAGGGGAAAAAATAACAATTCATTTATATTCTCAGGTTTTAATCAGAAAGGACATTTCTGTGCCATGTGTTTTCACCGACTTCATTTTACAAATGTTTTAAAAAGCAAGTCTGAAGAATTTTTTGTTTGAAATATTTTATGGTAAAGAAATAGGTTGCATTTTGCCTTTATGTGCTTTTCTTAATGTCCCAAACATAGGTTGCCAGGATTCAGAGTCTGGAGAAAAAAATGTTTCATCTGCCAATGACTATATTTGAATTAACAGACACAATTCAGAAATTTTTATTTTTTTTTCTTTAAGGACAATCCTACATCTAAATCATTGTCATGATCAGACAGATTTCTTGAATATCTGAGAGACTCAGATATAAGAATGAAGGCAAATTTACATATATTTTGTATCTTACTTAATTGGTAGGACGTAAGCAAATAAAGGAACCATGTTAGTACCCATTGTTCATTGAAAGTTAAGGTCAGGCCTCTGGACTCACTGGACAGCTCTCCACAGAATCAAGGAACACCAAGAGGAGATGCCCCAGCCCAAGGCCGAAAAGGCAGCTTCTGGAGGCTGCAACCTCCAAATGTGAATCCAGCTCTGCCACTTACTAAATGTGGGTCCTTGACTAGCATCTTAATCTCACTCAAGTCTGGTGTCTTCACCTGTAAAATGGAGATAATAGTAGCTACTTCATAGGGTTACTACGCTATCTGATAAGAACTTTTAGCCAGAAGAGGACCCACTTAGTAGCTGAATGGTGAAACTTCTTAATGATCAGTGAGGGTGGATCCATGGTTTAGGCTGCAGATTTTGTGTTACTCCAAGGATTAACAATCTTAGGGAAGACCTACACTAAGATAAACGTACTTCTTTCTAGGAATGACAACAACTAAGAAAAAATGCTTTGAACCAACAGTTAGAAATAAAAATGTAGCTTTTTAAAAAAACATACATACAACTGAACATTTTAAGTGGCAGATGTGGGAGACAACTCCAGTGACTCCCTTTGAATCCAGAACAATTACTGTGACTTTGATTATTTGTAGACTCATTTCCTTATACTGATATGTCAAAAGCTGGCTAGGGTATTTCCTTCTCTCTTCAATTGGCTCTAAGCATTGCAAACAAGGCTAGCTGAGGTGCTAATAAGCAATCTCATGTAATTCCGCCCACCATCCTCACCATCACTCATCCCTGAGCCACCCCCTTCTTCACAATATAATAAATTCTGAAAGAGGCCTAGGATCAAGGCCTTTGTCTGTATGTCCTCACGGGGATTGGATTTAGGACCCCTTGGCTGTCCTTAACTTGGAATGTGTCTTGGTGTTTTTACTCTTGCCGTGGGTTGCGTTGGAGGTGGTAGATTGGAATTAACTTGCTGGGATTCCAATGACGTCTCAGTGGGATTACAAATGTAACTTTTTGGATTGTGAGGAAAACTAAAGAGAGAACTATAATATTTGGATGACTGAACTCAATATTTGGGTTTACAATATTTGGTGCCCAACGTTTAAAGGGAGTCACTGGAGTTGTCTTCCACAACAGAGATGACCACAGAGCATTCAGCCACGGACCATGTACCTGTCTGATCCAAGTGGAGGCCGTACCCTCAGGTGTTAGCCTAAGGGTGTCAGTATTTTTCAAGCGATAGGGAATTTCAGCTGGAATTTAGTTTTTATTTCTTTCTTTTCCAATGTGGGACAGCAAAGAGCTTTAACTTAAAAGGTGCCTCCTGATGTTGAAAGAAAGGTTTCTTGAGAGAAATGGAAGTTTGAGCCTGTAGCAGCTCCATAAATTCCATAATCTAACACTTGTTAGGTGACCACAATCTCTGCCCTGTAGAGACTCACCAGACTTTCATACAAAATCATCTAACTATAAATGGACATTCCTAACACAGTGATTCAATCTTTTTTTTTTGAGACATCAATCTCTTTAGACTCTTTCAGAATAATTCATATACATATTATGTATGAACCACAGACATTTTCAGGTTATTTTAGCAGATGCAAGATTGAAGATGAGGCCTACAGTCTTCAGGTTCAGACCATTAGTTCTAACATCTATTTATTCTGTGTCAACCTAAGACTTGGAGGACAACTCTGGCTTTAAGAAACAGTTGGTGATGTTATGCCCTCCCCTGGCTTCCCTCAGTCAATCTGAGCTTGTTTCCTGGGTCTTTTATTGTTGCCAATAAAAGTCTATTTTGTTCAGCGATTCATTCATCCCTGCTTATTGATGGTCCATTGGTAGATGACTATGTAACCACTTCTAAATATAATAAAATGGCAATGTTTCCACTATGGAAGGAAGAGGTCTGAACTGATCAGTTATTTTGAGCAGAGCTGGTGAACAAACATGCACTAATCAATGCATAACTATTCAATGGGTCCATCCTCCAGTCCTGGCCTGGGAGATGTCATAGGTAGTGGGAGAAACAGAAAGATCATTCCTGGGACGCTCTTACCCTGACTAGGAGGACAGCACCTAGACAGGGACTGTTAGAAATCACTGGACAGTGAAGCTGTATGAAGAAGCAGAACCCTGAAGTATTCAGAGATAGCAAGTATAAGGTGGTTTATGAATAACTGAAGAAGTTTTGGTTATGTTCAATCCCTATAGTACACCTAATAGTCATTGTATATAGCTGTTCTATCCCCACTCCCACCACAAACTAGCCTCTGTGATCATCACCAAGTTGATCATTCAGGTGTGACTTTGGTTATCAACTCCATGGGGTGGCATGAGTCTCTCTGTTTATGAAATAAAATGGACATTTCCAAGTTTAGAATAGGTGACAGAGACCTTTATTTATTAATGTTTAAGAAATCTAAATTAAGAAGGAAACTTTAAAAAACAAAGGGAAAACACAGATGTGCTAGAAAATAGGCTTTTCTATCCTTAAATGGTACTGTTATGGCTATGGCTCCCCATAAAGCCTCATGCAGTCATAGGTGGGGCTTTTTCAGAGGTAGATGAATCTAGAGTATGTGCATTTCTAGGATTAAAAGTGCTAAGATTAGGGTAGGTGATTACTAAATCAGTGCACTAATTGGTTTGGCACTGGTAGCCTGGGTACAATATAAAGCACAAAAAAAGGCTTCTCTTCTCCCTTGCTTGCTTTGCTGCCTTCTGCCCACCGTGAACTGTTTCTCTGCATTGCCAGTTGATTATGGGCTGAAACCTTGACAACTGTGAGGTAAATAAACCTTTCTTCCTTTAAATTTGGATGTTGGATATTTAGTCCTAACAATGAGAAGAGTAACTAAGATGCACCTACATTTCATTTTGAATTGTAGCATTTTGTATTTTCCATTTATTTAAATAAGTTGAAGACTTACAATATATATGTCACCATGTTCTAATCTTGCGAAGTAAATTATGAAAAAGTTTTTCTACTTAGTGGAAAATTTCTAGAAGTTATAACTTGGTTATAAAAATGTTCTCATATCTCCTTTTATCTTTTAAGTCATCCAAAGGCCAGATGTTGAGAAATAGGGGTGAAGTCCCTTCTTTTCCTCCACATAATTGGCAACCTTTAATACAGCATAATTAAATAATTGCTTTGGACTATCTTGGGTATAATTAATCATTTAGTGCTAAAGATTGCTGGAAATAACATTTGCTACAAAATTCAAGCACGCAAGGTTTTTGAGATGTAAAAATTTGATGTTCTCATAGCCCTCTATGGTCCCAAGTTAGATAAGGACATACAATCTGTTTTAAGTTGAATGTCATGATAGTTAGTTGTAAACTTGGAGTTGGAAGAGTCTCAAAGTATGGGATTTAAATCCAGAGACTTGGAACATGGAATTTTTTCCCACTTGGTAAAATAGGGACAGAAAAGTCAGAGGAGTTTCCAGTGTTTGGGAAAGATGAGGACTGTGGGTAACTTCTCTGGAGGAAAAGCAGAAGGTGGGCACTGGACCAGCCACTGGAGGGAGGCTGTGGCCAAGTTTTGGAGCAGGAGAAAGGGGGGCATTAAGAGTGATAAGGGCCACCCCTTATCTTGGCTAGATAGCTTTGGATCTTGGTTCAGCCATGTGCTTGTTGTACCCAATACTCAGTTAATTCTCACACACCTGCACACTCCTGATCTTTATCCCCACTGCCCTAAGTGCCCAGGTGGCCTAAGACAGTCGTGGGGATCAAGTTTAAACTTGTATGTATGCTAAACTTGAGTTAACCCCATACTTTCCTGCTTCCCCCAGCACTGTTTGGAAAGGGAAGAAGCAGAAGTAAAAAAGACAGGAGTTAGAGAAATGAGTGGCTGCCATGAAAATTGACCACCTTTCTTTAAAATTTAAGGTCCTGTTGCTTTTTTTTTTCCTTGAATGGAAATGAAAAGAAATCTATTCAAATTTCAAATTGATTTTGTTAGCTTTCATGGCAAAAACTCAGGAGATCTATATTCCCTCAAGATACGTTTTTGTCCTGTTGAAAATTCAATTTTTAATCTTCGAAGCAATGGTGCATTGGGCAATAACACAGCTTAATGTTGTTCTTATGATGATTTTCTTACTACTTCCAGGCAAGCAGGATGGTGGCATAAGGATTCTACCTGTTATAAGATAGTGATTAGAAAACATTAATTATCTTGGCTAGTTCAGTGTTCAACTGCAAATTGAATTTTCTGGAAAAGGACTTTTGGTTTCAAAATCATGCTGTCAGTCATAAGTTAGAAAGGTAGTTGGCATGAAATTTGATTTCAGTCCTTTTTTTTTTTTTTTGGAGGAGCTGATGGGTAAAAGTAATATCCCACCTTGTAAATGTTTGATAATCAGTGATGGCAGCAGCATTAGCAGGCACATGAGTACCATAAAACTTATTTTCAGTAAGTAATTCCAATGTGAACTACTCATACACAAGTGGAATAAATACTCAGGGTCTCCTGCCAGGTACAAGGCACTGGTCTAGACCCAAAGGCATGTGTCCTGTGGTTCCCATTTCAAATGTAACTCATAACCAGGGTGGGGATGCACGATGAAAGAGGCAAAAGGTGAAATTCTTATAAAGGACTGTAAGAATAGGAATTACAAGTTGAATATCCTTAGTCTTAAAATTCAAAATCTGAAATCTGAAGCATTTCTGCTCCCAGGGATTTCAGATAAAGGATACTCAACTTCTCCTTAATAATAGTAACAACTGCTGCAATTTGTGGTGAGATCTGCCGTAAGACAGGCCCCTTTTAAAATAACAATTTTATTGAGAAGTAATTTGCATACCATTAAGTTTATCCTTTTAAAGCCATTCAATGACTTAGAATATTTTGCTGTATAATTCAGAATATTTTCATCATCCCCAAAAGAAATTCTGTACTCACTAGCAGTCACTCCATACCAGCCCCTCCCCCTATGAGTCAGGCTTCTGAATGTTTTACTTTCTCTGCTTTGTATAGCAATCCTGGGAAGCAGATGAGACGAGCCCATTTAACTAATGAGGAAACAATGGTAACAGTCCAAGGTCATGTGTTCCCTCCAAAACATATGCTTAAGTGCTAATCTCTGGTGTGGATGGGAACATTTGGAAAAATGGTCTTTACAATTATAAAGTTCATTGTCTTAAAAATGAGATCATTCTGGACTACAGTGGTCTCTAACTCTAATGACGTCTGTCTTTACAAGAGACAGAAGAGGTGCCACAGAGGGAAAAAGGCCAGGAGGAGAAGGAGGCAGAAACTGGAGTCACACATCCACAAGTCAAGGGACACCAAGATGAAAGTCCACATGCTGCTAGGAGTCAGCCCTACTGACACCTTGACCTTGAATGCCTGTCCTTCAGAATAGTGGGGAGTACATTGCTACTGCTCAAGCCATTCCATGTGGGGTGATTTATCAAATCAGGCTCTGGACAGTAACCCAGTCACACAGCCCAAAGTGGCAGAGCCAAGATTCTCCAGATGAACCTGGTTCCCAAGCCTATTTGTTGCCCTTGGCCACCCAGAACGATCAGCTCCTGTTTGGTCCCCAGCATCCTGGGCCTGAGCACTGGTGGTTGTGGATGCTGAGCGCGGAGCAGCTCAGAGCTGCCTGAGGCCAGGTGTCGGCATGATGTGGATGCACTGATGGTTGATGAACAGCCTGTCATGGAACAGGGGTCTTGAAGTGAGTTTTGAAGGGAAGGGAGGACATGAAGATGTAGGGAGTCCAGAGTAGGTGAGTGGCTTTGTAACCAGGGTGCAGGGTGTGCTCCCACAGAAAGAGAGGTTGTGGCTCAAGTGGGAACCTATGCCGACTGACAGTATTATCCACAAATGGAGCCGGGGCACATTATGCAGGAGACCAGGCCCTCCTGCCTCCATCCTCTGCCTCACCCTTCCTTGGGTTTTAGGCTTCCAGCTGCCTGTGGGCTTTTGCTCATCACCCCATGCATTCTCATGGAGACTGAAGTACCGCTTCTTCCATGCACTCCAGCCCCCAGCCCCCATGGCTCTGCTAACTGTGCCCTTATCCTGAGCCTTTCCTCATGTCCCGCCCAGGAGGCTGATCAGTCCCCTGCTTCTCATATTGCAAGTGCTGGTGGCCACACCTTTGGCTTGGCTGGATGCAGGGTCAGGCCTGTGTTCTACTTCTTGGTGCATCTTCCCTGCTCAAAGGCCTTGGACTATTCTTGGAGCAATTTCTGTTACAGTAACCTTGCAAGTGAATGCATGACTGTTCAAGTCTAGGTTAGACAGTTCTTCCTTCAGGATGCCCTGCTGCCCCAGGTAGAGATCTTATGCTGAGTTTCCTATGTGGTTTAGTACACAACGACTTCATATCCCAACACCGCATTCAGATAATGTCTGGTTCCTTTACATACTTGGGTTATTTTCCTTATTTCTCTTGGTTTCTTCAGTACCAGCATCAGGACTGGCGTGATCAATAGGTGATCAGCTTGTAAGTGATCAATACACATTTGTGGGAATGTTGTTACACAAGCATGTCCACAAATGTAAGGCTTAGATGTGTAGGTTACAGGAAGCCATGTGGCTTTGAGTGCAGCAGGGATAATGTGATCAAGCAGGGGTTTCTGGAGCGAGGTGAGGGCTGAGCAGGGAGGCAGGAGGCACACTGGGAGGCAAGTTAGAAGTCTGGGGTAAGGACTAGCAGGAATGTGGGGAGTTTGGGGGCTTAGGGGTGACAGCAGGGAATGAGAAAGGAGAGACAATGGTGAAGAAGAGGACACACAGGAGAGCACACAGGGCCCCAGGGGGCTGGAGGGTAACATCTCAAGCTCCCTCGGGGTCCAGCTCAGGGCCTGGGAGCACGTAGACCTTGAACAAAAAAGAGATCAGTAGGCAGCCAGTCTGCAGACTTACCCAGAGACTGGACTTAGGCATTTCGAGTTCTGAGTATAAGTGGGGCCTCGTGGAGCCATGAGCTTGTTCTTGGGTGTTTTTCAAGAGGGAAAGGTGTGCAGCCTTGGAGTTGGCGGAGAAAGGCTCCTGACCCCACTGTGTCCCTGTGTTCACCCAAGATGCCCAACACCTCATCAGGAGGGAGGAGGGAGAAAAAAGCAGAGCAGAGCTGTGGCCAGAGATGAGTGACCAGAGCATCAGAACATAGGCAGAGAAGATGGCCAGACAGGGAGCAGACAGACCGTGACAAGGACAAAGGTAAAGATTACTTTATTATTTCTACTTTATGCCACTTTCTTCCTTGATCTGATCCACTGCATAATAACAACTGGCATAATCAAACTGTACTGACCCTGAGTCCCTCTCCCAGGTAACATCATTCCACTGCTACTGAAAACCTAAAACTGTAGGCATAGGGCAGAGCAGCGTGGCCAGTCCTGGGTCCTGCTTTCTCAGAACCTAGGGTCTAGTGGACAGGAAGGGACCATAAAGCCTGACTTCTATGGCGTGAGACCACTTGCCATGGGCCATTCAGGCTAAGTATCATAGAAACCAAATCCATGCCCTTAGAGAATGTCAGACTTCTGCTGGGAAAAGCAGAAAACCCAGTGAACACAGGACACCCTGGGGGTGTGGCTCATTTCTTTCTATCTTGTTTTCCTCCTAAGAAGCTGTTCTCCTTTAAGCTGAGATTTTAATGTGTCTATTCGATTTGTCTGATAAAGTATAAACAATAATACTGCATCCATGTAGCACTTAATTTACAGTGGTTATTTCTGTCCCAATGGCTAATTTGCAATAATTATTTTCACTATGGTGGTCATCCCAGATTCCATAACACGGGTCAAATTGGTCCTTTGAAAAATAAATTGATAACTTTTTAAATAGTATGAGGGCAAGAAATAGTTCTGCATTTTGGGTTATATTTGTTTTTATTATATAAAATTGATGCAGTAAACGACATAGATTTCAAATAGCCTCCCATTTTTATTTTGAGACAGGATCTCACTATGTAGCCAAGCCTGGCCTCCAATTTGGGATCCTCCTGCCTCAGCTAGATGCTTAGCTGAGAATACAGGTGTGTGCCACCAGGCCAAGCTGCTATTTCATTTTTAAATCAGAATCTACGACACCTGAGTAGGCTGCAGACTCTCACGTGCACAGCCACACACTTCCACATTTCTGCACTCCGTGTGCACACACACACACACTCTGGGGTGACGATGATGACTGGCGTGTGTCAGATGGTTTCGTCACTGTTGCAGTCTGCTTTCATGGGAGCAGAGATGAGTGCCATCGCCACCCTTTATGAGCAGCTGACAATGTTGGCATCCTCAGGGCTTGATGCCCATGCTGTGGGTTAGATCCAGTGAGAGTGCTCCTCCTTGTGACCTCCAAGTACCCAGCATGCCATTTAAATCACCTTCTCCTCCATTCCAAGATATAGCAGGTGTGGCCTGCTCACCCTGTCCTGCTCCCAGTGCCCCTCAGGAGACAGGACGAGGCCCCTCCTGTCTATGTGCCGAGCTCATGTGTATTCTCATAGATGCCCGTGGAAGCCATGAGCAGGTAGTTGTGTTCCTCAGCTTACACAGAGGAGCAGATATAAAACTGTCTTCTCCTTAACCATAAAGGGCAAAGCTCTGCCTTAAACCCAAGTCTGGCTGAACTAGGTTCTATATTTCTTCCTTTTGCACAGTTTGGATCCAACATTCTTTTCAGTCTTACTGTTGTCTTCCCACTGAGGAAACCTTCCTGTTCCTGCCTTACTGTTTTCCAGAACATGCCCCACACCTGTATCTTGCTGACTGTGTGTGTGGCTGTGCACGTGAGAGTCTGCAGCCTACTCAGGTGTCGTAGATTCTGATTTAAAAATGAAATAGCAGCTTGGCCTGGTGGCACACACCTGTATTCTCAGCTAAGCATCTAGCTGAGGCAGGAGGATCCCAAATTGGAGGCCAGGCTTGGCTACATAGTGAGATCCTGTCTCAAAATAAAAAATAAAAATGGCTCAATAGCAAAGTGAGCTTGAGTTCAGTCCCCGATACCAAAAGGAAAGAAGGGAATGAAGGATGAAGAAAGAAAGGAAAAAAAGAAAGAACTAGTACAACCAAACTCTAGTCTTCAACCCTAGGATAGCATTTCTTTATCCAGTCAGTGAAAGTTCAGCTCAAGTCAATCAAAGCACTAGTGCTTCTTTAAGAAAATAAACTGAATTTCACCCTTTGCTTGCAGGTGAAGAGGAAACCTGTGATTTGCTCCAAAAGCTGGAGCCCACAAAACTGCTTGTTCCAGACATCTGAGCAGGAGCGAGAGGCTGGGACAGAAGAATAAGAAATAGTTAGAGACAACCTCTTTGCTCGAGAAGCTTGTCTCTAGCTGGAGAGCCAAAGAGGGTGGGAACCTGCATTTAGGAACAAAATCAGGGCTCATGAATATGGCTGCTGGGATGCTCCAGCAGGAACATGTCAGGGCTGGGTGGCATCTGTCCCATTTCAAAGGATATTAAAGGGAGTTACTCTAGGGTGGGACTGGCCTGTCTTCCATCATTGTGACAGGTCACTCTGTGCACTGCACTGTGGCAGAGTAAGCTGTAGGCTGACTCACTAGTAGGAACAAGAGGCAGCAAGGACAAATGAGAGACCAGGATGAAAAAGGGAGAAGAGAAGCAGGAACCCTGTTCCGAGACTGTACTGTGCAGACCCTGAGCGTTCAAGGGGCACTGGACTCGTGGCCTGAACTTACATTAGCGTCATTTCCAAGCAAGAAGCAGCTCCACTGCCGATCCTATTTCTGTGACCATGTTTCCTTCCAGTGCTTCTGTCCCTCTGCTAAGGAGCTGTTTCCTCTCCCAGCCCCCTTCCACTGGGCTCTTCACACCCCTTTTCCTTCTCTCTTCAAAACTCTAATGATGGAGGGTGAATTTTTTGGTCACCTCTCTGCTCGTCCATTCCGGCAGAGTTGTCCTTGCCCACCCAGCTTCAAGTAAGCCTTTTTTTTTTTTTTTGCAGCATAGGATGCCCCTTCGGGCTCTCCCTAATGTGTCCTCTAAGACATTCACTAATGTGTCCCTCAGGACACTCAAGTGTCCCTTCACCCTTCTTGATCTCAATGTGCTTTCAGAGTACACCACAGCTGATAGAATTTTTATTTCTATTTTCTTCCTTAATGTCTCCCAGGCTGGTGCTACCATAGATAAATGTCTTTTTCTCTATTTCTAGCTCCAATCGATCCCTCTGTCAGGAAGCAGTTGATTGAATGTAGTTTTCCCTCCTCTGGTCTGATTCTTTTACTTGCAAGATTGTAAAGTTGACTGCATGGCTCTGGAATTTCTCTGTTGATGCACGGTCTGCTGCTTTTGTAACAATGGCACAGAGATCTGGGAAGCCAAAACCCTGTGGAGTACACAGTGAGGTGTTCCTGAGGCCCACACAGCTGTCACCCACAATTTTCCGTCTCCATCTTGGTGGCTGATGGCACCAGTCAACCAGCACTTATTCTCCAGAATTCCTAAAGTCCTAGCCATGAGAATTTCATGATGCTGCTCTCTGCCAAATTCAGAATGTGTGCCAGGTACCAGGGAGGGAACCTCTTCCAGGTGCTGGGACAGGAGGAAGACACTGAGACTCAGACACTGTAGCCTGGCCAGGGAGGGTAATTCCACTATTGAGAGGGACCACAGACCCTGACAGCTACCTGTGCCTTTGTGAGGACCGAAGAGCTTAGGCAAGTGCCAGAACAGAGAAATAGGAGGGCAACTTGGGTACAAGTAGTTGAGACTGAATGACCAGTGGGTGCTGAGTTTGACTCTGTCCTGTTCAAATGTCACTCTGAGGATACTTGATCCAGCTGTTATCTAACTGGTTAATATCACTGCTTCAAAAACTGCTTTATTGAAGGTAAAAAGGAGCTGCCAGGAGATAGCTTTTCTCTTTACCCATCTGGAATTTGGTTTTCTGATAGAAATCCCCTGAAAATGAGACCCATCTTGGAGAACCCCATTGATGGACATCATCAGGGCTAATGCTTTGCCACTGCTGAAGGAGTGACACTGCTGAAGGATTTGCTCCTGAGTGTCTTGGGTTCTCATCGGTCACTTTACTGGCAACAGCTCACTGCTTTTCTCTGGGTCCTTCACCCTTTCCCTGTTCCTGCCCTGCGGGCTCAGTACAGATCTCCCTCCGCCAGACCAAGAACTTGTTGAGCAGAGCACAGTACCTCCTCCAGCCACTGGAACTATTTCAGGGACAGGCAGAGACAGTAACAGATACACTTAGAGGACCTCTGGTGATCTTGGAAGAAAGGCCCTCATTCTCTTGCTTGACTGTGAGACTATGAACCTAGTATGGCTGGCAGCCTCTTTGTTACCAAAATATAATACTATACAGTATACTAGCCATGCCTATTACAGACTGAATGCTTGTCTCCACACCACCAATCCATACGTTAAAGTTTTAATCCTCAATATGATGGTATCAGAGGGACTTTTGGATGGTGAGTAGGTTAAGATGAGATATTGAGGGAGAATCCCAGAAAAGAATAAGAGGAAGAAGCAGTAAGCTTCCCCTCTCTACCCCTATCAGAAGAAGTCATGTAAGCATACAGCACGATAGTGACCACTAACAAGCCAAGAGAGGAGAACGCCAGTGGAAACTTATTTTGCTGGCACCTTAACTTTGGACTTCCAGACTCTGGAAATGTGAAAAATAAATTTCTATTGTTTAAGAAACGAAGTCTATGGTATTTTGTATGGTCATCAAGGTAAGATAGTGTCTGAGAATCAAAACAATGCAGAAGGAGGAGAAAGGAGAGAGAGAGCGAGAGTGAGAGAGAGCGAGCACATGAGAGAGAGTGAGCGAGCACATCTGAGTGTGCAAATAGACTGATTCTACCAGTTGGGACCCTAGGTCCAGACATAGCTGAAGCCATCTGGACATTTCAATAGCAAAAATCTACCTTCATGTTATTTTGCTTTCATTCTACCTAGCTTGAATTATTTTTCTCTCCTTTTTAAAAGAGACTGACTTTCACATTAAATTGAAGCCTGGAAATACCCAGCCTTCAATAAATGGTCTTAAGCAAACAGATCCATCTTTCAGGCCCCAAAGAGACATACCATGATAGCATGGGTTTCCCCTTTCCATGTGTGGGTAAGAGAATCGCTTTCAAGCACATTTCACACAACCCAGGAGAAGGTCACTTTGATTTCCACATGTGTGTGTTCCTTAGCATCATGGCCTCACCCATCCTGTCCTTGACTCCCTAAGGGGCAGTGTAGCTTCGCCCAGAATTAGCTCAGGGGTACCACATACCCATACCTCCTGGACTGGTCCAGAAGGATGAGAGACTGCCAGGAGAATGGCATTTGTTTGGCTGTTTGGTTGGTGGGTGATATAGGGGATTAAAACCAGGGCCTTTGCACTGAGCTTCATTCCCAGCCCCACACCCTTCTTTACTCTGTGTTTTGAGACAGAGTCTAAATTGCTAACTTGTCTGGGTTGGGCTCAAACTTGGGATCCTCTGGCCTCAGCCTCCCAGAGTGCTGGGATGACAGGCGTGAGCTAACATGTTCACCCTGAGGCTGAGGGTTTTCAATGGGCTCCTCACTAGGGATAGGTGCAGGGATGAGTCTCCAGGTGACTGCATTTATTATCAAAATCACCATGTTAGTTAGATTTTATCTCCATTTTAACTAAGAACTGGGCTCAGAGAGGTCAGCTGCTTGATAACTGCCTCACAGCCAGTTCACTACCTGGCTCTTGCACCCCATGTACTGGTCTCAGTCTACCTATCCTGAACTTTACCTTCATTCCAGATGCTGCAGACCTGCCCTCATTCCATCCTTGTGTCTTCTCCAGGAACCCTGGCTCTGGTTTTCCATGAAAACTGGGTCTTTACCTCAGAAACTCTTAAATCTTATAACTAACTCCATTCCCACATCCTTTGCACTAAGCCTTCCCACTGAGACTCATGGTCCCTCCTTAGATCCTGCCCCAACCAAATCTCTTCCAGAATGTTCTTGGCATCTCCATCCCCGAGCTGAGACGTGGCTGACCCCTGTAGTCACTACCTCCCTACTGCCTCCCAAGGCAACATTTCATTGTTTAAATGTCCTTTTTCCCATACCTCACTCCTTGAGAACAACCAGCTGTTCCATTTGCTCCATGGTTACTTCCAGCCTTTCTCCCCTGAGCGTCCAACATGTGTACAGGGGCTGTGTATGTATCAGAGACCCTGCCAGACCACAGACACCCCCATTTTCCTTATAGTCACAGCAACTTTGTGTTCTTACATATTTTTGCCTATACTCCCTTGGGGGAAGTGGCTGTCTGACACAAGCAAAAGTTACTAAAGGCGTCCATGTCCAATACCCTCAGAGACATTGCTAAACGCTGGCCTCCCACAGTTGCCACTATTGTCCAGGGCCAGTGTTCTGCCTGAGGTCACTGCAAAGTTTCCTCATTGGGATCTTGTTCTGTACATGTCATTCACACTCTACTTTTACCAGGAAGCTAGAGCAGCCCTGTGGAAACCTTAACACAGGCCATGTCACCTGGGCTTAATGCTTTCCTGGCACCCATAATACTCAAGGGGCCCAGGACACCTGCTCTCCCTCCATACCCTCACATGATCTTCCTTTCCATGTCCCCACTGACCTCATCTTCCACCACTGCCTGTCCCCTCCCCCTCCGGCTACACCAGCCACCTGTTACTGCGTGCTGAGGCTGTGTGCATGCTGTTCCTTGGCCAGAAGAAAGCTTCCTGTTGATGGCTGAGGGCAGGTCTGACTTCCTTCCAAAGCTCTCTGGTCTCCTCTGGTGTTTCCTGTCTCACACCTCAGCTTCCTCCCTTTCCTGGTCCTTCCTGCCACACATGCACTCTCTGTTCTTCACTCCCTCCTAGAATGTACTCTTGCAGTTCTGCTGAATCCCTGAGATGCAGAAAGTGCTGGCACCAGAGATGTGCTCAAAGGAGTTTTACTAAATAAAGCAGAAACTGGAGAGAAACAAATTCAAACAAGGTGTCTTTCTCACTCTCAGAGTAGCAGACATGTTAAAGTGCAATGGTGTCTATAAATAAGATATCAGGAACACTTTTTAAAAGCAAGACTGTGTGCAGTATTTGTGCAATGATTTTGGTCTATATGTTCTGACACAGAGAAGCAGATAGGACTAGGTAACAAAATCAAGATGATGTGATGTGTATGGTCTGATTATTCCTATAACAACAGAAAAGCACACATTCCAATTCCTGATCTTGCTTTAATGCTTGGAATGAGGGGTAGGAGGTGTACACTCAGGTTTGTTGCCATTTTTAACCGAATGGGGTTGCAGTAGAGTGAAGAGGGGAAAAGGAACAATTCTGCGTACATATCCCTAGACTGCAACAGTAAGTGCTTAAATATAAACTGGATATGCCCACATTGGAGTGGTGTTAGTGAAATTCATTCTCTGCCTCTCTGCTGCTAGAGAGGAAATCAAGGCAGTCTTTGAAGAACAAAGTGGCAGGACTATGCTTGGTGACACACCCCTTACTGTGTTCCCTCTTCTTCGTTAACAGAATACTAAGCAGAACAGACTGCCAGGGCTTCACAGGACAGACTGCCAGGGTCATGCAGTGAGCAAACTGTTGGGTCCAACTGAGAAAACCTGGAAATCACTTCAGTGCACCTCATGTGGGAATGAGGAGAAAACATGTGGCATATCTGTCAAATGGAATGCTTTATAGCTCTCAAAGGAATGGACCAGCCCCTCGTGAACCAAAGAAGATGCTGAACAGAAAGGCAAATCTTAGGACGGGACAGAGAAGGTACCATGCTACTGTGTGGTGTGGCGTGCTGCACACCTGTGTTCTGCTCTATGTGGGATGGCGTCATTGGTGGCATGCACAGTGAGGCTGTGTTATGTTGCTTTGTGAATGTGTGTTAGAGCGTGTGCTGCGTGTCCTGGTTCACCACACAGAACTCACAAGGGCATTACAGTTACTACTATATACAGAGGACAATCTTGCTTTTTAACTCAGGCTGGTACTTTCTTCTAGCTCCTTCTCTCTTCCTTTCTGGTCCATGAGCCCAAACCACCCAGGACTTTGAGGATACAAGCTGTTAGCTCACAAACTCAATAAATAAGCTGAGTTAAAAGGCTGAGACAGCTGGAAATTTGTCAGACAAAAGGTTTTCCTGGGGAGCATAAAAGAGCCAGCTGATGGCTAACAACTGAGATTTGTAAGGAAGAGGGCTGTGAGGAAAGCCTAAGGTTGGATTGTCCAGCAACAAAAGGTAATTGTTTCTTGCACTGTACTCATAGCATAGCATAGCATAGCACAGCACAGCACAGCACAGCAAACCTAGCAGTAAACCCCTACAAATGCATACCTATCTTCACTTCACCTTGGATGTTGTTGAAGTAATTCCTTTGTTTGTTTCCTAATAAGAAGAGGCCCTTTTAAGCTTTTATTAAGCCATCAACTGCAGTGTTAATATGTACCATCCTATCTTTTTAAACAGGGAGTTACTAGGCTTCTGAGGTACAGAAATGAAGGATAATTCCCACAACACTGGGCTCTGAAACTTGGGCCCAGCAGGCCTGAGAAAGGTCTTCAAAAAGGAGCAGCGGAGAGAAGCTAAGGTCTTGGGTAAGCCATGTTGCTGCCTAGTCATGAAAGGCTCCCTCACCTTTCCTAGGTCAAGGGGCTACTGTGGTTGGAGACCCAATACTCCCGCCCAGTGCTTTAGAGTGAGGAGGAAAAGACCAAGGTAGTCTGTTGTTGATGTGCTTCAGAGCCAAGCTGCCAAGGTCATGATCACTTACCTGAGACCAGAACAAGTGCTGAGACTGACCATCGAACTATCATATCCTTGCACATGTCCGTGGTAGTAACAATGACCCTAAAAGGGATAACAAAGACTGGTTTAGTAATAGTATCTTCTTGCCCATTTATAATAAGTCAATTGTTTTCAATTTTTTTCCATTTGACTTTAGCCATAGAATTTTCTTTTGCATGAAATATTGCATGAAGAGCCTTAATAGGTAATGCTGAACCTAATGTGACCTAGCCAAGATCTATGGTCAGAGTATCTGATTTGCTCAGTGAATATCAATAGGGTTTTAAAAATGCGTCAGTTCCATTCCTGTCTCTCTGACATCCTCCAGCAGAGCCCCGATGCAGAGTGTTTTGCAAAATCCAGCAGCAGAACAAATCATGTTGACATCGCCATTTTACCCTTGTGCGCACCATCTTCGGTAATGAGGTGAGGAACTGTATGGGGTATTTAAGAACACTGAGAAATGTAATAAAACGAGGCCTGAATCTGTGGCTTATGGAAACATAAAGAGCAGATGAGGGGAAGTGGGAGAGGACAGAAAGAGGGGACCTCACTGAATTTCCAGTGGGGAGCTGAAAGCCTGCCTCAGCAGGAAGGCAAGATAGGAAGGTCTTCTAAATCAAAGCCAAAAATTCCTGTGTGACATGCCTGCAGCCTTCTGTTCTTTAATAATGTCACTGCTTGCAAAAAGAAACCACAGCACGACGCTTCCTTAGTGAAGATGGATATCTGTTCAGACTCAAGGGTAATTTTATTGTTGCACACAGAGGTTATGTTGCAGCCCCAATTAAGCAGCTGACTGGCAAGAAATGACTGAGCATACGTGACACGCCTCATTCAGGTCCTCTGCACGCATTAGGGTCCCCACAGAGAAGGGACAAAGTGGACACTCAGATTCAGCCTGTGTCATGATAACATTAATTCACTTTTCCAGGGCAAGGCTTAGCATGGCTTTGAGTGACAGACAAGACCACCTGACACTATGAGAGGGGGGCTAAAGTGACTTCATTGTCACAAAGTAGAGAATAACCCTCTGGGGTCACCTAAAAGGTAACGAAAGGCAGGAGAGAGGAGGGCTTTAGAGACATTTGTAATTTTGTTTGCCTTTTTCTTATTGATTTCAGAAGCTCTTTGAATACATAAATATGAATCCATGGTATTAATATTTTACCTGTTATTATGTGGGAAATGACTTTTAAGCATGCTTATGACCTTTTTTAGTTTTTCAGAGCTTCTGACTTTCATAAATTCAAGTTTATTCATCTTTCTGAGTTTCTGCAGTTTGCTTCAAGATCACAGATATGTTTTTCTTTATTCTCTTCTAATTTTATAGTCTTGCAATTAGTTCTTTAATCTGTCTGGAATTTATTTACTACTTGGAAGTGTGGGGTTGGAATCTGGTTTTCCTCTGTAAGTTAGGAACCAGATCTGCTTCACCCAACTTGTCCTTCCTCAGTGGCTTAGGGTGCTGCCTTTGCATGTGTTCAACACCCGCAATGTTGATGGCTTCACTTTTGTACTTTAGTCCACTAGGCTATCCACCATTTCTCTGATCCCATGTGGTGTTACACCACTTTAATTATAATTATTTTAGGTAATATTTTGATATCTGATAGAACAAATGCTCTTTTAAAAATTAAGATTAAATTCTCACATCACAAATTTCACCATTTTAAAATGCACCATTTCATTAGGTTGTGGTAGATTGTTTATAGTACATATGACACCTAATTTCTTCCATTAATTCCATGACCTTGTAAAATGATTACCACTATGTAGTCAATTCCAGAACATTCTTGTCACCCCCCAAAGAAACTTGAACTGATCAGTAGCTCCTTCTCATTGCCCTGTCTCCCAGTCCCTGGCAACCACTAATCTATTCTCTGTTTCTATGGAGTTACTTGTTCTGTTCATTTCATATAAATGGAATCATCTAATATGTTCTTGTGATGTGCTTCTTTCACTTAGCCTAATGTTTTCAAGGTTCATTTATGTTATAGAAAGTATTAGTACTTCATTTCTTTTTGCTGATAAACAATATTCCATCATATGGATACACTGCATTTTGCTTATCAATCCTCAGCTGGTGGCTATATGCATTATTTTTACTTTTTGCTATTAGCAGTAATGCTGTCAGGAATACTTGAATATAATATTTTGTGTGAACATGTATTTTCAGTTCTCTTGGTTACACACTAGAAGTAGGTAAGTGTGTGTATATCTACCTAGAAGTGGAATTGTTGGATTTTACAGAAACTTTAACTCTCTGAAGTACTGCCAGACTGTTTTACCTTTTCCCATGCAAATGAATCATTTTATAGTCTCACAAGCAATGTATATGGGGTTGAAATTCTCCACGTCTTCACCAATTCTCATTATTGACAATCCTTTAAATCATAGGCATCCTAAGGATGTGAAGTGCTATCTCAGTGCAGTTTGGATTTGCATTCCCATAATGACCGATGATGATGTCAAGCAGTATTACATGTGATTTGAAGACATCTCTATTTAAATGTTTTGTTTATTTTAATTGGGTAGTTTTTCTATTGTTAAATTGGAAGAGTTTATATATTCTGAATATTAATTGCTTATTACATATGTGACTTAAAATATTTTCTCTGATTTTGTGGGTTTTTATTTTATTGATTGTGTATTTTTTTCAGTTCTTTATTTTAAGAGAAAAAACAGAAAAAGGGTAGAGATATGACAGAATTTAAAAAAAAACAGTAAGAAATCACTAGTTGACAAGTTACATATTGTCCTTTTAGAAATAGTTGTTTAATTTACAAAATTAAAGTGTACAAAGTGGACATTCAGTCAGTGAGACTGCAAACAGATTTGTTCAAAAATCCAACAAGAACTTAGAAATATGGTTTTGATTGTGTATTTTGAAGGTCTAAGTTTTTAATTTTAAAAAGGTCCCACTTTATTTTTTCTTTGGTTGCTTATGCTCTGGGGATCTATGTGAGAAACCATTATCTAAGATTTATACTTGTTTTCTTTTAAGAGTTTTATAGGCTTAGCTCTTACATTCAGATCCATAATCCACTTTGGGTTACTTTTTACATAAGGCTTGAAGTAGAAGTACAACTTCATTCTGCATATGGATATCAAGTTATTATAAAATCATTCATAGAAAAGAGTCTACCCCATTTAATTTTCTTTTGAACAGGCTTGAAAACTGTTTTTTATTCAAAGGTTTATGAACTATCATTGCCTGTTTTGTCTTTCAGATGAATTTTAGAATCAATGTTAAGCTCTGTAATAATCCATCCATATTTCAGCTTGGGCTACATTAAAGATATTGATCAATTGGGGAAGAAGTTGTATTTTCACAGTGTAGAGTTGTCCTAGTCACATAGATATTAGGTCTCTCTTTTTAATAGAGTTACTTTTATATCCTTCATTCAAGTTTAATTTTTTATACAAGGGTATAGGAAAGACTTTTTAAACCTATATGTAGGTATTGTATAGATTTGATATTTTGAATTGTATCTTCTATTATGTTTTATATATGGCTATTTTTATTTTTTGGTACCAGGGATCAGACTCATGACCGTGCAGTTGCCAGGTAGGCATTTATGCCACTGAGCTAAGTCCCTGGCCCTATATAGCTATTTTTAATGTAAAAGAAAGTTTTGGTTTTGTTAAGTTGATCTCCTATCAGATACCTTTCTGGTTCATCCTACCAATTTAACATGGCTTTTCTTGGATTTTTTAGGTTGTTGATCACTGCAATTATAAACAAAGTCTTAAGGGCTCCTTTTTGGCTCCTCAACAGCACATTCACAGAGGGAATTGCAGGAGAGGAGAGCAAGCACACAGGCAAGGGGCAGTAGGGAGAGGGTGGCAGTTCAGGCCTGGGCTTAGTTTTGTTTAGCTAAGGGGTTCAGGTACAGGAGTGTGGCACTCATGATGCCTTTCCTTTTCCTCCTTGAGCAAGGCAGATGTTTAGGTGCCTGGGGGCATTGGGCAGCTGCCACATCCAACACCCACCCACCAGCCTATCAGGGAGGGCAGCTGTTGTTGCCAGTGGTTCTCCTTAGCCTCTCTGTGAGATGGATTTTGGATGGTTCCACTGTCCCCTCACCCCCATGTGACTCAGTCAGGTCCTTTGGAGAGGCATGATGGTGACACCTGATTGGATTGTAATGCCTCAGGGCATCAGAGGAACCCTTATCCCCTCACAATCTCCGTGCATAGAATGGGGGATTCAGTGCCAGGAGCTACTGTTGGAGTTTAGATCACTTGGGGTATCAGGAATGACTGGGTTTTAACTGCTGCTGATCTTTGGGATCCATCATAGAATTCCCCCATTTTAGAGAAATACAAAATGCTACCATAGGCAGCTAATATAGGTTAAGAAATTAAAAACCAAATAGTGACCATAATCTTAATTAGCAAACTTTGGAATTTCAAACTCATTTATTCTCAATTTCTATTTGTAATAGATTATTTATCAAATGTATTTTCAAATTAAATACATAAGAATATAAGCTCATTAAAGCATGGGCTGAGAACAAATTAGTGTCATATTTTCAGTTCAATGACTTAAATATTGTTTATGAAAGGGGCGTTGGATTTCAGCTCTTCTAAAATAAACATTCACACCTCTCAGTCATTACAAGAGTTAATGAAATATTTCTCAGCTCTAACATCACTTTTGATTTACCTTCAAATAACTAACTCACTCCCATTCCTCACTCCCAATAGGTAGTAACTTCTTAAAGTACTCCATTCCTCACTCCCAATAGGTAGTAACTTCTTAAAGTACTAAGTATAATTGCCAGAACTCCGAACTGCAGATCCTCCCGGACAGTTTCAACTCTGTGAAATTTACTGTTTTCACCATGACTCACAAGACATGAAAGCAAATGTAAATTTTATAAATTTCATGACTCAGAAAGACAAGGTAGTTACACCATGATATGTCATGTGGTTGGGAAATTCTATCATGGCAGGAGGGAGAGACATTTTCTGACCCTGCTAGGGGGACTGACCCTGTTAGGCAGGCAGAATCATGGCCAGCAGTGTCTGCCCAGATGTCCCTAAGTATGTGTGAGCTTGTGTGCTTGACCAGGCTATCTCTGCACACTGATGCTAAACGTATCATGCGGGCCTTGTGACTCCTGAATTCTTGGCCTCTTAGGTCTGGATGGATCATACCTGTGCAAAGCAGAGTAGGCAGCTAAGGTGCCAGAGTCATAAGCCCCAGGCCCCTTGTACCTGCTGCTCCTCACAGCTGCCCTTGCTGGGGAGCTGAGACCACTGCTACTGCACAGACTTTTCCAGGCTACACACTTCTCTTCTTTCTGATTGTTCCAAAGGCATCACAGTGCACAGTCACTTTTCCTCAGCTCATGTCCCTCAAGACAGCACGGAATAAGACATTGACTACTAAGACAGCCGCCTTTGCTTTCTTTTGCTGATCCAATACATTTTATTTCAACCAACAGAACCTAACACAGAAAAGAGTCCCAAACATGCATAACCACAAAATTACATCTTTTCCTTTACAAAACTTCTAACCATATATTTTATACACTTATTATTTAACTTAATGCGTTTCTTCACTCCAATAAAATACATTTTCCTTCTGTTTAATACTATCAATCAAATATAATGGTGGGTGAGAAGAAGATAGGATAAGAACTCCTGAACTTGACAATTGGTAGCCCTCAACTCTGCCCTGTGGGAAGTCAAATCAGACTTCTGTTACTCAATTCCCGGTGGACTAGAGAGAAAGGAATTTTATACGCTAAAGTGGTAATGAAAATGACCCAACCTTGTGATTAAAAAGGACTGCTAGCAGACAAAGTCTAGGAGAGGGAAAAGTATTGTGCGTGTCTTTTTTCTTGGGAACTCAGAACACCCCTACTACTCCCTGCTATTGGCGAGGTGGTGAACTACTTTGATCTAGTACTTAAATCACAAAATGTTTTAGCTATCAGGAAGTTGGAGGCCATCTAAGGCCAAATTTTTCCTTCCAGAAAGATTTTTCTGGGAACCCAGGTAGAAACTGAGGCCCTGATGGCAAAGCAGCCATCAAAGGTCACAGAGGTGACTGATGCCCCCAGAGCAGGATCAAGATCAGACCTCTCGACACCAGGTCAGATAGGGGCCAAGGCAGTAGAGGGCATTGTTGCTGAGAACTTGTAGTTTTTCTCTTCTTAAAATGGAAAGCTTTTGCCTAAAGTGCACCCTTACATGGAATAAATGCTGCCATGAGTATAGCAAAGCCTTATTATGATGTCACTCGTGGCATCAAAAGAAAGTGGTCATTTCCAGACTCAGAGACTAAAAGTCTGAAAATGGGGGTAGCAGGGAGTGTGCATAACTGCCTGCCTGTGTGTCAGCCTGCACGTCCCTGTACAGAATATCAGGCTGCCACAGACTACATGTTTACATGAGACTCAAACAAGGTGACCGTGTATTCAAGCAAAGGACAGAGGGACTTTGCAGCCTGAGTGTGTAGAGTCTGCTGCTCCTTGCTGAGCCTTGAGTCTGTGCAGAACAGAATCGTTAAGAAAGCAGTCACCACACCCCTCCTCTCAGGGCTATCTCTGCCGCCACAGCTTTAATGAGAACCACACCTGGTAAGAGACTGTACAGAACTAACCTCAGGGGCCGTTTGAGTAATTTCACTGTATTGGAATTTCGCATAGGAGAACACATGCTTAAGAGATCATGTTCAAATTTTCCGGGACCTCCCTGCAAATTGGGGTTGGAAACAATTTGTCTGCAATCATGAGAGCATGGGATCCATCCAGAGATGGAGAGTTTAGGTTGGAGTCTCAGTTTATAATCTATGAAATGGGATGATATACCTGCATTTTGTGGATCCAATAAACAAGAGATGGGGACACAGTGTTTAACATATAAGGTGCTGTTAATAAATTTGGAATATCAAAATAAATATTCTAAGCCCACTATGCTGCAAATGCTATTTTCTACCTACTCCTTTCTCCACATGGAATCCTGGCTCACCATGATTTTGCTGGATGAATGAACAGGTATGTGTGAGGGAAATAAACCCCAAAAAAGAAAAGGCAGTGCTATTTGCTCACACTCACTCACTTGCTCCTAATCTTTAGCTCAGAAGCTTGGGTGCTGGGGGGGGGATCTTGTACAGATCCTGGGACAGGCAGAGTAGGGATGAGGGGTGGGAGGATCAGGTTCAAGACTCAAGGGGCACGTGGATGTTTGACCGAGACACACAACCTTCAGAGTTCAGTTCTCAACACATCTTTCCATTCTTTCTAGCCAGGACTCAATTCCTCATCTAGCACATCAGGGTAGGTGCTCAAAGGGGATTTCAGAGAGGAGGTAAAGCGTGGGGAAAGACTGCTGTGACTGGTCACAATAGTAGCTATGGCTGGCTCCCTTTCTAAAGGCCTGGTTGCATGCAGGCTCCGTGTCTCATGCTGCACTACCATATCCTGCAGGCTCAGTGCTTTGGTTGGGATTTGGACCCCGTCAGTACAATGCTATGGCTGTGTGCCCTGTGCCTATTCCTACTGGCCCAGATAGAAGGCCTGGGTCAGACCCATCCCGTTTCCTGACCTTCAGGAAGGAATATCACCACAGCCTGCTCCTATGGGAACATGGATGTGGCCGTCCCACTGCTGGCTCTCACATATCCCTGTCACTGCCACACTGTGCAATTTATTGTCAGCTTATCCATTCCCTGAGGACAGGAGCCATGGTCTCCTTCCTGCATTACTAGAGAGTACGAGCTGGACTGGGCCTTGCAAGGATGTACACAGTGAATTCCCAAAGGGCAGTCCTGGCCTCTCTTCTCCCACTCCAGGACCTCATTCAGCTGAACGTCCACTGTCTTCCCCAGATGCATACTCCAGGGCCACTCTTCATAAATGCATGTATCTGTTCCCTAATCCTCTGCACAACTGTTTTGATAGACTAATCCCACTACACCTAACACCCTGGTATGAGACATAGACAGTACTACTGGCAGCCTGGCCGTTTTGCTCGAGGTGAGTCCGAGTCTGTGTATCACTGTGGCTAAGAGCTCAGATTTCATAGTCAGATGACAGAGCTGGGAATCTTCTCTGCCTGTGAGCTTGGCCTTGTTACTTTACCTCTTTGTGTTTCAGTTTTCCCATCCGGGCATAAAAATAATAAAAATTTGTTTTTGGTAAGGATCAAACAACAAAATTTATGAAAAGTGCTTTGGACAGCATCTTGTATGTTGTGCATTCAGTGTTAGGTCAGGCACTCAGCAAACATTTGTTGAGTGAGTGAATGCATGTCTGTAGGCGTGAAAAGGTGGACTGTGTCCCCATTATGAATGTGAATTATAAGAAATTTAGACTTGATTGAGGGGGCTTTTGGGGGGAAGCTGTTGATGATTTGGGAGCATCAAATTAGGAAGGATGGAAGTAGAACAAGATTTCATAAGGCTCATTCAGATAGCAGTGAGGTCTGGAATGAAACAAGTTAAGGTTGTGATTGGGTAGGAAAAGTCAGGAAGCCAAGACATCTTCAGTGGAGAAGGGACGGCTTGGCTTAGCATGGTCCATAAGAGTAGATAAGAGGTTGGGGTGCACCGTGGAGATAGAATATGGGGAAGACCAGAAGGGGAGAAGGGTCAGGACTGAGGATCTTCATTGGAAAGAGAATGGAGGGGTCATTAGAGAGAAAGGCAGTGGGAAACGCCTTTGGGAAGGCAATGATAAGTTAGGGATATGTGAAGAGCAGGGATGTGGAAATCAGTTTGCTTTCAGAATAATTTGATGATAAGTTTGTTCACACCTGGTGCGCTTACGAGATTCCGAAGCTGTCCTCTCACTGTCCTCCAGAACCTCCTTCCCTCTTCTCTGTTACTCTCTACACACAGTGGGTTGTGGTTGACTCCTTAATGCTCATTTACCCAATGGATTTAGAATAATCCAATTCTTAGAAATGCTATTTCCCAGGAAATAGCAGCCAAAGGAACGGGTGGGATGCCACCCAAACACTTTTCATCAAAATGTGAGAGTCCATAACCTACCTGATGGTCCAGCCTCAGTTGTCATTGACTAGCCACTCCCCAACCCCCCCCCCCAACATCTCTCATGGCAAACATATCATTTCTTTTTTCCCAAAGAGAAATGTGTATGATACATGGAACCTGCCTGGGTAGTACATCAGCCTCATTTTGTCCTCTCCATTTCGATGCCCCTGACCCCCAGGCACAGCTCCTTTCTCACCGGAGCTCTGGCTTTTCCACAAGAGCCCCCTGTCTGAGTCTGCAATGCCCTGCTCCTACGCCTTTTGACAAATTCCTCATCCTGCAGCCAGCTGGGGCTTGTCAGAGCCTAAACATTACCAGGACACTCACTTGGGGTGATCTTTTAATAGCTTCCCATTGTCTTCCTTTCAAGTCCAAGTTTATCCCCATCATCTCCAGGCCCTTTACCCTCTGTCCTCTATTAACTTTTGCATCCTTCTTACCCCCCAGGAAGGCTGCACCAGCCTAGAATGCTCCACCCTCTCCCATATGCTGCTTCTTGCTTCCTTAACCTTCAGTTCTTGGTGAGTGTTGGGGTGATACCAGTTTTCTTCCAGCCTCACGGTGTCTGTATTTACTCTCTGCTCAGTGGCAGCCCCAGGGCCTAGCACAGAGTAGCTGGTCAGTTAACACATATGCAACAGAGCAAGGCAATTCTACCAAAGCACTGCGGGAATCTCTCAGGATGGCTATTCCAGAGTTCCCAGGTCTGTTTTGGAGATGTAAGTAGCACAAATATCATGCCTATTTCCCACAGGCCTTAAAAGAAAAAACAATATAAAACATGATTCACCCTTAGATGTGGCCAGCAAAGGACAGAGTCACTAATACTTCATCTTGTCAGAACAATGGAGGGGAGAGACAAGAGAACAATTCCAAAATTAAAATCAGCCACTACTTTACTTAGTGTCAACCAGCTTACACTGACTGTTGAGATGTTAAAACAACAAAAGCAATAATAGCCAACGTGGTTCTTATTTTCTATGAACTTTAAATTTACGGGAGCTCACTGTGGGCTGATGTTAGAGGATAAGGAGGGGAGTCAGTAACTTTCTTTTTGTTTTCCAGCCTGATTCAATAAGAACAAATTCCCAGGTTGCAACTGTCTCTCTAGCACCAGAAACAACACAGGTTTTTGAACTCTTCATAAGGCCCAGCTGTTCAGGCTGTAGATTCTGTGTAGTGAACAATAACAAGGTCAATGGCTGACAGCTTAGATGGCATTAAGGGGATGGGATAGCGTAGCGGCTGCATGGAAAGAAGAGCCACTGTTCTTCTAGTTATAAAAGCCTATGTACTATTGCTTCTTTCATAGGTCTGGCATTGCCAATTAACCTGCCTTCTCATTCCTTTACCTACTGCAGATAGTTTCAAAGAGTCAGCTAAAGATAAACATACAACATCAGATGAATCGCATTCTAAAACAAACTTCTGGTATCTTCTGTAGAGGACACCAGCTTAGCCCGGGGCAGAAGTGAGGGTTCTGGCAATTTCTAACCTTCACACTCCCCACTCTCATGGCAGCCAAAGCCTTGTGACTGATTCTGGGGAAGAACCCTATCACCCAGGCACCTCTGGGAAAAATGAGATGGAAGGACCCAAAGCCCTGGCCCTCTGCACACATGCTGATCACAGAAGACAGAAAAGTACAGAACCCCACACCCCATGGAGTCATCAGTGACATTAAGGTTCTGGAATGCTGCCATTCTGGCCATTTTCTGAGATGTCTGGATCTGTAGCCTTCAGCTTCACAAGCCAAATCCAAGATACCTGGCAGCTACTGGCCCCTCATTTATCTAGTCCTATATTTCTGCTTCTTTTTTAAATTTTATTGCATTATCCCTTCCAAATGAAAAAGAAAAGGGAAAAAATGCTCAAGAAAAAGAAAATTAGGCAATTGAAACAGAAACCTATTAACTGGCTCCAAAGAGTAAAAGCTAAATGGTGCTTTGCACACATTTCTTCTTATAGCAATTAACACTTACCTATCTTATGTTTCCAAATGCTCTGCCTCTAGTAGGATTTATATGCCGATGGTCATTGTATTCAACCTGATCCAACCCCAAGTGAATGAATGAATATATATGAACGGAGGAATTCTGGATACTCTCACCTGAGATGCTGTAATGGCCAGACAACTCTGTTTTTGAAAACCTAGTATATGCAGGATGCTATGTAAGATTCTACTGAGACAGGGCAGGGATGCTAGAAACACTCCTCATGCAGATGAGTTACAATAATCTATTTGAGAAAGAGTATCGAGCTTATAATGGAAAAATAACACCCATTATAATGACACTTTACTTAGGATTTCTGTAACTATCTTCTTAATTGAAACTAGTCTATAATATTTCTTTTGTGTGTGCTTTTTTTCTGGTTTTGGTAGCTTCCTTCCTCCCTTAAAATTGTTTCTTATTCTCAGGAACCATTTGTTCCTTACAGGTTTGGTAAAACCCACCTAACAAAAATAATTGGAGCCTACTGTCATTTTTGTGAATAGAAACTTAAACTACTATTGTTGATTGGATTTCTTTGTACAGTTGTATTTAAATTTTCCTCTCTTGGGTTTGCAGATGCTGCTATTCCCCCTCTAGCAGTTCGTGACCAAACAAGGTCAGCCGTGCATCACCACTTTCGCCAGAGACGGTGAGCACTTGTGCTGCCATCTCCTTCCAGCCGTTTGCAGACAACATTCCAAAGATGGCAAAAAACTTTCACGCTCTGAACGCTGCACTGCAGAGAAAGGGTTGGTTGTAAGGGTTCCTGCTTTCACAGAATTATTCTAGGATTTATGTGCCAAGGTAGTGACTTCACATGCTACAATGGCGCTAGCGGTTAGTTCATCTATGGGGAGAAATTTGATAAGGAGGTCTGCATACCGAAGCCCACCGGTCCTGGCATCTTGTCCAGGGAGAGTGCTGGACCAGTTTTTCATCTGCCCTGCTATGACTGAGAGGTTATACAACCTGTGGGCTTTGGGAAAGTGAAAACTCATGAACGCTGTGGAGTCCAGGGAGCGCTTCGGCTCCAGGAACCTCAGGACCAGCAGGAAGCCATCGCTGATTGTGGACAACTCTAACGTGTTGGGCTTGTGTGATCGCCACCACCAGACCATCCCTCTAGCTCAGCAGAGCACTGTGCACTCTACCTGCTCAAAACAGCCTCTCTGCTCTTCCTGCAGTTCTTTGGGCTTTGTGTTTTTCTCGCTCCCCTCCAAACATGAATCGCAGAGTTAAGTTTTTGGTTATGAATAAAACCTAAATAATGGCTAATAAAATAAGTCTTTTACCTTGAAACAAGGCTTACTAGTATTTTAAGAAAATGGTTAGCTTATAACAGTCACGTGATTTTTAAAAATGGCTGCATATTGATAATTGTTTCCTCTTTGCAGTTCTTTAAATTATTTACTTGGTAATTTCTTGTGATTACTTTTGAAAATGTTCTGTTCGTTTTATTAATAACTTCAAGTGACCAGGTTTTGGTTTAATTGAGCCTCTCTATTGGTTCTTTTTGTCTTCCTTTTCACTAATTTCTGCTCGCTCAAAATTTTCTAATTCCAAGAAAGGTATATTTAAACCTTCCACTTGAGTTGCGGTTATGTCAGATGCATTTTCAGAGTTTTGTATTATGAATTAAGTTCTATTTATATTTAGGAAATTTCCTTGAGGGGGAATTGTTAGGTTCAAATGTTACATTGGATTTTTAAAGTATACTAATAAGCAAAACAAAACAAAACAAAAACACCCCAAAACAACAACAACAAAAAACACCTAAGTTTTAATGGATTTTGCTAGGTTTTAAAAATCCTTTAATTAGGAGTTGGGCTAAAGCCTTAATTCTAGATGAAACTATAATTAGATTTAAAGGTTGCATCCAGAGTCTTCTAATTATTTCTTTGCATATTTTCAGACTATTCTTTTGATTCATATAGTCTCATAATTCTTTCCTTTTGATTTTTCTTTTTATCATTACGCAATGACTACTTGATCACTGATAATGCTTTTTTTTTTTTTTTTTTGGCCTGAGGTCTAACTTGTGAACAAGATCATAGCATCTTTCTTTGGATTAAGATTTGTCTATCTTTTCTTGTCTTCATCTTTTCCTTTCATAACCATTTTGTATTTGGGTGGGGGATGAGTCTTATAAAAATTATGCAGCTATATTTCATTTTAAATTCTAAGCAGATATTTTGTTTTTATTTTGATAAACAAATTCAGTCTATTTACACATGAAATTAATGTTCAATTTTTGTCTAATTTATATTTATTCTTTCTTTACTCTTTACTGGATTGAGAAATTATTTCTTGCGTATTATACAGACTAAAACCCATTTTTCTATTCTTCAAATAGTTATATTGAAAATTACAGCAAGCACACTTATCAAAATCTAATCAGCATGTCTGTTATTCTCTTATACAATACAAATCATTAAACTGTTTCAAATCTACTTGTTTAGCTTGTTTTAAATCACACAAATATAATCATTATTGTTGTAACTACTATTTTCCACGGTTTATTTAGACTTACTCACATGCTATTATTTTGCTTATTATTGCTTCTGACAACCTTGTCTCTTTTGTTCAATTTTGTTAAGATATTTTTACTAGTTATTCCTGGGTAGATATTCTTTTTCAGAATCTGAGAGTAGTAAATGTCATAGACATGTAATTGAACATGTCTATTTCATTCTCACTTTTATAAAATAATTTGATTATAAAATTGAAGGTGGCAATAGTTTTTTCTCAGTTCCCTAAAGTTTTAATTCCATAGTTGCTAATGAGAAATCTATTGTTGGTTTAACTGTCATTATTTTGTATAAATTCCTCTTTTGTCTCCGGTGGTATTAAGATTTCATCACTGATGTTCTATAGTTTCTTTATTTGCTATCTTGGAGTGGATTTATTGTTATTTTTTTCTACTTGGGACTTGATGGATTTTCTTCCAGATTAATGTCTTCAATTCAGGATCATTTTCAACACATTTTCCTAAATCATTGATTTTTTCCTATTTTTAAAAATATATTTTAATTGTGGAATTTCTCTTAGATCTAGTCTGTCCTCTGTAATTTTTTTCTTCTGGTTTTTTATTGTCTTGAATTCCTGGAAATACTAACTCTTGTTTCTTCTGTCTACTAAGGCTCGCTTACAATGGCTTTGTTCCTTGTTTAGTTTGTAATTTCAACTACTTGGGGCTCATCTTTAATATTTCATTTTTCCCCTTTATTTCTTTTCTTTGCATGGGCATCTAACACAATGTGGTTTGTGAGACTATTCGGATGGCTCCAGTTTGGGTTGGCTTCAGCCTGGACCCATGGGGGCTTCTCTGATTTGGGACTGGTTTTGAGGCCAACATCTTGACTGGGAATTCCATTCTTATGATGGTATTACAAATTTGGACACAGGCCCAGCCCATCCCCAACACAAACACATGAGGCTTGATGGAATTTAAATTTTTTTCTTTTTTGCAAAATCCTTTTTCAATCCAGGGCACCTGGCAGACAATTCTTTCTTGTGCCTCCTGTGGACTGGGAGATTTCCTGCTTCTTTTTCATACAGGAAGCAGCTCTCTTTTACAACTGCAGGTACCCACTTCTCTTACCCCTCTTTTTCTCTGGGTCCTGAATAACTCTTTGGGGTCCCACAAGCCACAACTTAGTAGCCATATGATGGGCTAATGTCCTCTCCTGGCTTCTTCTTGGAAGGAGGGAGGCATTTTCTGATTCCCTTTTCCACTTGGCCAGGCATTAACAAAAATTCCTACATGGTTCTATTTGTAAAAGACTTTTATTTGCCTTCTTTGGGCTGGGAGAGCCCCAGCAGCTCAGCCCTCCATGCTCCTGGAGGAGCGAGTATCAGTTTGTAAGTTATGGGTGCCAAACATGTGACAGAACAGTGCTGTGTACTCTGGAGAAGGGTGAGATCCCTGCAGACCAAGGGGCCTGCTTGACCCTCCTCAGCGATACTGCACAGCCTGCCTGCAAGCTCATTCTTCTCAAAACAAACACCCTTCGCTCCTTACAACAAGGAACCGTCCGAGTTCTCAGAGGGCAGAAACTCTGACCCGTTCTCTTCAAATCTCCATGTTCACACATGAGCCATATGCCCACATAGAAATGCACAGTATGAGTTTGTTAAAGGAACAAACAAAATAGATATTTTGTGCAAGTTACATATAGAAGTTCAAATATCAGATAAGCTGAGCAGGAGGTGATAAATGTCATACTACACTAATGGCTATGGTATTGAATCACATCGGTGTTAAGGATACATTTCTAACTCTTAACAGGGTCAGTTTGCCTTTCAGTATCATTAAGATACTTCAAAGTTTCAGCATTAAAGTTCACCTTAGGTAGGACTGTTTTCCAAGCTTCCTCTACCTTGGGTTAAGCTTGCTAAAGAAGAATTTGCCCAAATGATCATCCTATAACCCTTGGAAGGTAGTTTCAAGCTCAGTCCTGCCTCAAACCTCCCAGGGCCGTCCTGAGGATACCTGGCCAGAGCCAAGTGCTCCTGGAGTAGCCACGGGCTGCCTAAGCACTATGGATGGGGCACGCACCTCTTGGGGCCTGTGTTAGGAACCTGGGCCCATGACTTTGCTTGGAATAAAATAGCTACAACGGTTAAGCACAGACTTGATAGTACCACATTATGTTGATCCAAATGTGCAGGAATTACCGTGTAATTTCGAGTGAGAGAGACATCAGTACCATCTTGCAGATAATGAGTTTCAGTGAAATCACTGGCAATGAGACCTCTGTGGAAACATAAAAACAACATAACAAGGTGAGTACAGAATTGCACTGATGTGTCGCCTGTGAAGGGCTAGGCCCCAATGGCTGCAAGGGTCTGACCTCATTTTACAGATAATATGACAGGGCTCCCAAAAGGCTTTCATCTGTTCAGGTTGTCCAGGGCGAAGCTGTGGGAGACTCAGATATGTGTGCCCTGAATGCTGGTAGCCCATGTGGTTCGTGTGCTGCCTCCCCCACTCCTCCCAACTTCTTCCTCCAACGTACACACCTGAGCACCCACATTTGTACACACAAATGTGCACATGTGCATTCACACTCTTTTACAGTAGTACAGGCAAATTTCTAAGTTGGGAAAACATACTCCTGGAAGTCACAAGACTTCACTGAGTACAATCAATGGCTAAGTCACTTGCTGGAAAAAGAATTTTGGATCCACAGTAGATCCCCTGCTGTTCCCCCCCCCCAAGGTGAGGGAGCCAGCTGTCAATACTGAAATGTCACAGAAGAGACCAGGAGCAACGCGGAAATGTTAAAAGCAGTGATACAGATAAGAAGTGAGGAAAAATGATTTTGGATACACTGAAATATTGAATTTCTAAAATAAATTGAATGAGAGGAAACTTTCCAATTTATCCTAACTAAAACCATATGCATTCCATTGTCTTCACTGAGAACAGCAAAGCACAGGTTATTTAGCTTTTAAATTATTTCACAACTCCTTAAGCTATGTGTGCACTATTTTATCTTGTTCAATACAACTAGAGGAAGTATTTCTTGTGTACTTACTATGTGCTAGTTATTACCTGCTGGGATACAAAAATAAATAAGACTGTCCCCTGCTCCAGAGGGTATTACAGACTGATGGAGTGGGGAGAGCTGTCACAAAATAGTAACTGCATCTTCCTAAGGGAATGGATGTGCAGTTGGTAGAATGCACAGTGTGCCATCTAATTATAATTGTCAACTTGACTGGATTAAGAGACTTTTGGTTTAGTGACTAGATCATGGGGGCTCTATACATACTAACCCACTGATGGTCGTAGCTGAAAAGTGCCCCATTGAAGGAGATGAGTCACTGAGAGTGTGTCTTTTGAAAGGTATGCCACTTGCTGGTTCTTTCCCCCTGTGGCCTGTTTCCCAGCCACCAGGCAGTGAGCAGGTTTGCTCTACCACGCTCTTTCATGATGTTTCTGCTGTGGCCTAAACCTCTCTTCCTTTAAATTTGTGGTCTCAGGTATTTTATACCAGTTCTGGGAAGGCTGATTAATACACATTGGAAGGGGAGGGTTTTGCAGAGGGAGCTAATAGCAGCTGGGCCCAGCAGATGAAGAGGAAGGTGGCTAGGCACAGGAGCAATAGGACGACAGGGAAGTTCCAGGCAGAGGTCGGCCAGATCAGGAGACCTGAGGGACTACGACTTGGGAAACAAACTTGGTGCAACGTAAGAGAGGACTTTAAACAGAATGAGGATTTTATTTATCTGGGCAATGAGGGATCTGATCTTTGCAGGAGGTACAGCAGAGGATTATGGTGCTCTCTTCCTCTCTTCCTTCCTGTCTTCAGAGAATGTTCTTTATACCATTGACATCACTCTACTCAGGACCCAGAGATGAGCACAAATCTCTCCTACAATATCCTGGAGCTGGGACTTCTAGGGAAAGGGGTCTTTCCTCATTCTCTAGGGTCAGGATGCAGCTACAGGCCTGCTTCAACCTGCTTTGGAAAGATGCTTATGGGAGGGACAAAAAACTGTCCTCTGTGGTGACAAAGGGAAGGAAGAGGGAGGTTTGTAGGAGCCCCCACACCCCATGTGGCTTCTCTTTTTACTCAGTCAATCCCTTTCTGGCTTCAGCTGGTTCAAGTTGGGGTCTGTAGTCAGCATCCTGATAAATATGGCAGGAAGGGTTAAAAGTAAGAATGCTGTGAGTATAATGAACACAAAATACTTTCCCTAAAAACTCCGATTTTCTTAGCAATCTTCCCGGCCAACTTCAGAATGGAGGGTAATCTCCCTGTTTTACATAGATTTCAATATATCTAGGACATGCCTGGTTTAAATCAGTTAGACTCTTACAGCAGGGCTGAGTTGTATTATACTTAACAGTGAGTGTTTGAGAAGTGTGTGCCAAAAATATAAAACTCAATCTTTCACACTCACTGACAAAGCACATGGATTCTCCTATGTCTTGCGTTTTTCACTCTGGGAGAAGCAAATTGTGCTGGAGAAGTTTGGCATTCCTGGCAGCTTCTGGCTTACAAAATCCCATTTTCTAAGTCCCCTCTCCTGGGCTGCCCCAGGGATCCCCTGGGCAGGCCTGTTTCCAGGGGGACTGAAGGCCTGTGGGATAGTCAGAAGAGGGAGTGGGCAGACACAGAGCTCTGCAGAAAGGAGTCTGGAGAAGGGGTGGACACTGTCCATGTGAAAGAGGGTTCTAGGAAAGTGGAGGACACTGGCTACCCTAACAAGGGAGGTATAGTGAGAAGGAAGAGGGGAAGCCCAATGGGTCTTTCCACAGGGTGATTTGCAAGAGAAACAGAGAAATAGGAATAGAAGTCAAAAGAGAGAGTGCCCTGGGGGCAGTAAGGTAATCAGAAGTGGCTGAACTGGTTAGATGGGGACAGAGAGGGGACAGAGGGAGCAAGGCCGCGGAGGAAAGGACTGAAGGATGCTCAGAGCACAGAGGATGTGTAGAGCCCATTGCCCCACTGAGGCAGGACCTGTCATGGCCTCAGTGCTCTCAGAAGCTTGCAGACCACAGAGAAAGGAGAAAAATTTAATATACCTTAAGTCACATTATTATTGCATTACCATTCACTCATAATTTTAATTATGATTTATTAATAATTTAGTAATTTTGATCTTAACAATGTTGGAAACTTTTTCTGAAATAACAATGCATAGGAACATGTCATACTAGAGAAGTCACATGCAGAAATCTGTAGAACAAAGAGATGTCAGCTGAGGGCTCCCAAACAGGTGTTACTGAAAGCTAGTTTAGATGGAAGGCCCTGGAGAAAATTCCTTCCATGCAGGAGAGAGAGAGACTGAGCTTCCATCAGGAATGCATGTGATGAGAGATTTTGGCAGACAGCTATCAGAAAGCAAGAAATCTTGGAGTGAAGTCATAGTAAAAAGTATATATGTTTTTTTAAAGTGTGACTCAGTACACATGTGTTTTCTGTGTGTAGCACTAGGGATCAAAAGCATGGCTTTCATCCTGAGCTACACACCCTTATTCCTTTTTAATTTCTAATTTTAAGACAAGGTCTTGCTAAAATGCTAAATTGTCCAGGCTGGGCTCAAACTTGAATCCTGCCTCAGCCTCCCAGCGTGCTGGGATTACAAAATTGCCTACCTTGCCCTGTTGCAATACTTTTATTCCTTGCCATCAATGTGTCATTCAAGCTAGGTACAAGTACAGCCACAGTCATACTCTGAGCTCCAGCAGCTCCCAGGTACTAGGGCATGCTTCCCCTTGCCCAGGATGAGGGAAGCAGAGGCCCGGCATACACCCCGGGTCTGTTCTGTAGCTGTGGTACCCAGGGACAAAGCTCCTCTCCAAGTTTCTGCCTTCCACTCTGGGCTGCAGTTTTGCCACTGTATATCATATGTCCCTGTGAGACATTTTGAAGCAGAAGAGAGAGGAGCCAGCACGAACCCAGCACTGAAAGCTAAGAACAAATATGACCTTCTGTAGCCTGATTAATACATGGAGGTTTGAGGAAGAGATGGGGAAGCGAGGAGACCTGACCTGAAGTCCCCTTTTGGGCTCTGCAATCCATCATCGGGGCTTCCCCAGCATCTGCTCCAGGAGATGCCATGGCGCAGACCACGTATTTGGTAGCAGAACACATCCTGGGGGCACCATGGTGCCTGCTCCTTGCTTTGGCCTCTTCAGTGCCAGCTCTCATCTCTCTCAGCCTCCCCCCACCACTTCCAAACACTTTGCTGCCTTCCCATGGCCTCTGAGGTGCTCACAGCCCCATGCTGCCCACCGTCCCTCTGAACTGGGGCAGTTTTTCCCTCTGGTTCACGCTTACTCCACTTGACAATGGCCTCCAACTGGTCCTGGAGCATTGTAGACCCTCATGCGGGCCTTTGCATTTGTCAGGCCCTGTGCCTCTTCACAGGCTTTTTCATGCTGTGGGCTCCCTTCATTATGCTATTCTTAGCTTACATGCTGTCTTTGCCAATGGCCTTTTCATCCATACCACCCCACATCACAGAGCCCCTTTGGTTGCCTGCATGGCATTCCTACTCGGTTTATTCATCTATTTACTTCTTTGTCTATCTGTCTCCTCAAGAATATGGCATGAGGGAGCTCTGTGTGCACCACACTGTCTCCCAGTTCTGCAGAGCACCTGTCATAGCATAGTCTCTTCCTTCCCAGCTCGTTACTATTGGCTGGGAATTTCCCTTGGGCCAGGCATTTGCTAAGCCTGTCATATCTCATTTAATCCTTACAGTCTCTCTCTATGGGCTAGACTCAGGTATGTCAACTGACCTGACTGTCATCACACTGTAAGTGGCAGTGCTTGGGTGGTTTGACTTTAGAACTTGTTCTCTTAACTGCTGAGTGTCACTACTGCTTTACAAGCTAATTAAATGATATTTACTATTTTCTATCGATGCTATGCTAAGTGCTGGATAAACAGGTATTGAGTAGACTAATAGAAAAATAGGCACTCTCCTTTTATGCCTAGGACTCTCTCCTCCCTTGTGGGTGACACGAACCCTATTTCGTTCTCCAGTGCCTTAGGTAAAACTGAGAAGGTGCTGATTGAGGCATTCAAAGATGTGTGCTTACTTTAAAGGTGGGTAGAACTCAAAGGAGAAAATTAAGAGGGGTATATGGACAATGACCATATTGGAAATGATCCTGTAGATTTCCCTGAAGAGCAAATCCAATTAGGTGGACTCTCTCATGTCAGCATATGGGAACAGAAGGTGAATTCATAATTTCATGATAACACTCCTTTTCTCTGCTTATTGGATTAGCTGATCTAACAAGGCTTTCTGTTCCTCTGACACCAGAAAATAAAATGTATTTTAGCTGTTCCAGGAGTTGATCTTGATATTTTCAACTTGTTTTCCTGTTGTAAGTGCTATCTAAATCTTCTCTTGTTTAACCAATATTCATCATGCTAGACACTGGAATCAGACAGTTCAAGGGTTCCCTATCTGGGAAGGACAGACCCAGAGTGGTCAGAGCTCGGAACTTTCTGTGCAGTCTAGGAAGTGCTTCTAACCCCGCAACCCTCCTTGGTAGAGCACGTCAGTTAGTTGTAAGACAATGGGGAGAAACAGTTCATGCTGGGCAGGTGAGGTGAAGGGTGAGGAAAGAGCAGGAGAACATTCCGGAGAGATGTGATCACATACTGAGAAGTAAAGCAGTGTAGGAACAGCAGGCTAGCTGGCCATCGGCTTAGGGAATGTGAAATGACATGGAGTCCCTACCTGATGGGCATGAGGTTTGAGGTGGGCTGGAGGCAGGTCCCGCAGGCTGGTAGATATACTGACCTTGTGCTGGGCAAGGTGGAGCTGTTACCCACGGCAGTGACCCAGATGGGTAGCAGTGTTGGGGCTAAAGGGTATTCTGCCGGCCACGTGGATAAGACTTTTGAGGGGAAAGGGGTAAAGCAGATAGCAGAAAGGTTAGTGAGGAGGTGGGTATGAATGTCAGTTCAGAATACCAGCTTACAAGATGCAAAACTCAGGAGGGCCCAGCATTGGAAGCATGTGGCAGGGTGCACTGATACTGACTGGGGTCATGGTATATCATGCAGAATGGGAAAGTGGGCCATAAACTCAGCCTGGCCCAGGTTGAGTATGAAATGCTGAGAGCTCTCCCGTTAGCTCCAAGAGTGAGGTCTTGGAGGGCCCAGTACGGACAATACAGAAACTCCAGGCAGCATGCATTTTTTTCTATGGGAGAATGAATAGAATCTAGTCCTTTCCATTGAAAAGTTGCATATTCTGATTTCAGCGTCTTTGGGTACATTTGGCAGAAAATGACTACTTAGAATTTACATTATGACATTATGATGTAGGAAAAGTTCTTATATACCTTCTTGAAAACATTTGAGTCCTAAGCCAAAAAAAAAATCTAAATTGATTTTTTAGATCAATATTGAAAGCATATTTCCCTACAATTACCATTATATAATTTAGTTATACAGTTTGAGTGAGAAGCATTTTATTAAAATGACACATTTAATTCTCCAAAGCATAGGAGAGCAAGAAGGAACACTTACTCATGTTTGTCTCTGGGGGAGTCTGTCTCTAGTTCCCACCCTGGGAGTGAATTCACTTTCTCCTCTGCCCTGCCAGTATTCTGTCTCAGACTCTCCTCACTCTCCATGATTCCCTGTTCACTTATCTTCCTCCCACACTGACTTAAGCCAAAAGACAGAAGCTCCACGCCAAGGTCAGCACAATGTCTGTGACCCAGTGAGTTCTTTATAAATACATGGACAGCACACATAATCATCACTATAGAAAAGCAATCCACCTGGACAGAAAGTAATTTGAACAATTAAAAATAAAGGAAATATGATTCAAAATGTTTTTGTTCATCCTGAGGGGAATACCGTCACATTCATTACTTTGTTATTTCAAGAATTCAAAGTACTCTCAGGTCAGCTTGACACCTTGTCATCAATTTCAGAACTGTTTAAATGAGGGACGCAGGGAAGGGAAAAGTCAGAGATGGCATCAATTACTTAGAGCAGGAAAGAACTCATTGATGACTTGTCAACTTTTTTCCTTTTATTTCTTTGAAGATGGTACACATGGGTTGTGGATTTAATTATTCTGCACAATATAGTCATACAAAAGTGACATAACACTGTTCTCGTTTGTCAATTAACACCAGTAGGCATTCTGGACACTGCAATTAAATCACACATGCAAGACAGGCTTCAGTGATTTCTTCTTCCCAGAGACCCATTTGATATTCAGAGGATTCAACCTTGGTTTCTGCTAAAGATTTATTTTACCATAAGTTATTATCCCACAAATTACAAAATCATTCATATATAAATTTGGGTAATGGATGTCTTTTACTAGAATATGGAAATATAGCTACAGATATTCTCATATGAAGGTTAAATTGCCTAGAGATTTAATAAAACATAGCACATAATAAAAATTGTAATTAAAAATCATGATCTGCATTTTCCTTGTTACTAAATTAACACCTAGTATTAAATATTATCTGTTTCCAAATTGGAGTTACATATATAAAGAAAGATCCAGGGGTAAACCAGTGTGGGACCCACATGCTCTGAACTCTCTCTGGTTTTCAGCACAAACCATAACCTCTTCGGGTTGATGCTCTAGGATTATCTGGACTATTTTATGGAGGGATCAGACAGCACACTATAAAACAAGGACACAGAGATATAAAATAAGAGGAAAAATGAAAACCAAGTAAGAAAGGGATCTGATACTTCCCTTCTCTCAATTTTGCTTGACTTTCTTTCAGAATTTGGTCTTTGCAAATACGATGCTTGTTGTTTTCCTTATGGAGGAAGTGAACGTTTCCTGCTGAGAAACTTATATTCAAGGTTTGTAATTTAGGGAGGGAAAACACAGCATCGCCACCACTATCTCCCTTGCATCTTGTCACCACCATCAACATTTCTCCCAGGTCCTGCTCTGTTCTACATTTGCTCACTGTGCAAGGCTCGGCCTCATTTTTGGCATGCACTTTCTTATTTTTCCTGATGGAGACCTCATAGGATCAGGTCCTATGTTAGCACTTGCCTGATAAGGAAAGGAAACATCCAGAAAGGTCCAGTGACTTATCCAAAGCTATGCAGTGGTGCCCAGAGAGACCGAGCTTGACTCTGGCTCCAAAGACCATCCCTTTCTAACTGCTGGTCAATGCTGCCTTCCCTGAAGAAATGTCAGCGCAAGGCTCTAAAGGTCTGAAAAATAAACAGCTGCAAATCATGTTCCACATATTTTTCTGAAATGAGTGCTTCCACAGTGCTGAAAAAAACAGTTGAAAAATAGGGCTTGTGCTGCTTCTCTTTACACTCAATTCAATTTAGTTACAAAATTCAGATTATTTTTTATTATAATTTCAGCATTTTGGGAAACCAACTATTTAGAACTGTACATCTGTAAGAACAATGGGGCATTTACATTCCATTTTCTTTTGTTATTCTCCATTTACTAAAATATTCAAAGTGATCAAAACATTTTTGTTTTCCTCCAGAATAATAAAAAAAGCTCCCTTTGCTCAGCTCTTTCTCATTTAGTTTCAAAAACTATAATAAATAAAACTGGTGATACAGCATTTTGGAAGCTGTAGGGGACAATTATGTTTCCTGCAAAATAATTTCTTAATATGCTGCTTCCAGTATGAGTCACAAATCCATACAGTTTGTATCAAATCATGGGGCAATGTCATTGAGATATGTTGTTCCCATCATCCTTTTCGCACTGCTCAGGTGAGCTGATCTATTCTTACGTGTCACCTTTGACTGGTGTAGACTCAAGGGAAATATGGAAGAGCAGCGGGGCTTGTTTCTCAGTTGTGTTCTCCACCCACAACGTAAAAGTAGATGGACAGTAACAGGTCTCTGCCTTTACAGCCCCCAGTGGTTATGTCACATGGCCATTAGCACCATGGCAACCTCATCCTACTTTGAACAACCACCTGTAGTCTGTCTTACATGTGGGCACACATGCTGTTACAGGCTCCTTTTGACGTCATGACTGTTCATGGTCTGAGGCTTCTCAGGAAACTCCATTTAGATACAGAGTGATTAAGTTGAAAACCCAATGAACTATAATTTCCATCAACAAATAAAGTCTCATCCTGACTTGTCTCAGAATAGATCAAATGACTAGGTCAGGCAGGTTTATATAGCTTTCTCTCAACATTTCTGCCCATAGGTAGAATAGCCATTTAGCTCAAGCTTCAGAATTTTCCTATTAAAAAATAACTTTTGTCTACAGCAACAGTAGCAGTAGGTAACATTGGTTTGGGTGTGTCCTAAACCAAGACACTGTCTATGTATTTTTAAATTGAACTTTTAAAGCAAATTTGACAGGTAAGGGCTTCTTTCGAGATGGGAAAGTGAAGGCACAGAGAGGATAGGCAACTTGTCCAGAGTCACAGAGCCAGTAGTTGGTTAGCTGTTTGATGTCAGAGTTCAACCTCTGATCACTATGCTTATCTGACTTTATTTTTTCCTGGTCTTACATTGGCCTTTCTGCCCATCTCCCTCTAAATGAGTAACTACATTTAGCAATTTCAGTCTTTGAAAGCAGTTATGAAGAATTTCTGCTTTGCATTGAGTGATACATCTATTTCCCATTTATTGCCACAGGTCAAAGTTCAACGTGGCAATGAGGAACTGCCCAAATCTGGGCTCTGCTTACCTCTAGTCTGGAGAATATTCACCCAAATGTGGTCCCTTTATGTATATTAGGACAGGAAAAGTTGATACTATTCCATACAGAGACGTGCATGATAAATTCAATTGTGCCTGTGTAAGAATCAAGCCCATTTATATTTATAATGTTTAATAATCTGCAATTTTCAGATCATCTAAGTAATATCTGAAAATATCTGAGTAGGCTAAACACCATAAGCACAGTCAATTTTTAATTCATTTGTTAATTGCCTACCTTGCCCTGGAGGCAAGTGGAATTTAGGAGATGCTGTGTAGACCCACGCAATCTATGATGTGGCGGGGTGCATTATAAGCCGTGATCCTTTAAATCTTTACAATAATGCTGTGAGGTTGGTGAGTGGCAATTTTACACATGTAAGAACTGAGGTTCTGTGGTATCAAGCAATCTGTCCAAAGTTACACAGCAGTCAAGGTGATGGGCTGAAGCTGTTAAATGTTAAGGGACCTTACACTCAGCCCTTGTAGTATACATACATTTGTATTGGAAAACATGCCTCCCTTTCTTCTCTTCAACCAAAGTCCCAACCAAAGTCTTAGTTGTGCACTTTCAGGAATGCATTTGCCTAAATGAATAACTGCACCTCCCGTTGACGATTAGAGCTGGGGATGCATCTGATCCGCTGGGCTGGCTGCTCTCAGAGCTGGCTGGGGATTTCCTGATTCCCTTTGCAGGCCAGTTCCTGGCTCCTGAAGGCTCTTAGTCAATAGCTGTAGAATTCCTGGGTGCAGATAGTTCCAAGCAATAACAATTTGGACAAGACAATCACTTTCAGAATATGTCTTTGGTAGTAGTGCAGTAACAGCGGTTTGTTGAGAACAAGTCATCTCATTTTGTGACTTTTGAGTATAAAATTTGACCTCATTCTGGAATTTTGTCATTTGAGATGCAATTATAGAATCTAGCTCACAGGGTTCTTCTGAAGATAAGAAATGTTACGCACTTATAAACATACCTGACCACATTATGTGCTCAATAAATGTCATTATCATTCCTAAGTCCATCAGCCTCCTCTGGCTCACCCTGCTTGGTCCAGGTCACCATTCTCCCTCCCCTTCTCTTACAAAAGAGTTTAACCAGATTCCTGGGCTCAAGTGCATTGTCCTGGTTCATTTCAAACAACAGCCAAGGGGAAGTTTTTAAGGCAAAAACTCATATCATATTGCTCCTTCACTTGAAGCTCTACACTGCTTCATGAGTCGAGTTTGGACTCCTAGGTGTGACTCCTTCCTGCCCTCTCGCTATCTCCCAGTCATTTTTCCTAGGGTTCCTGGCTCGCTGTGATTTCTAAGGGGTCCCCCTCCCTTCTTGGTCAGGAACAATCTTCCCTCTACCTCTGCCTAGCCAGCTCCTATACCCTTTCATTCATAGGTCATTTTCTGAAGCAATCTTGCCTCCCTCAATCTGGCTCTGCTAGGATCTTGCCCGATTTCTTGGGTCCATATGGCTATTTATATTCCTCTTCTTTCTCTGTGGTTTGTATGAGTTATATGTCCCTGGTAAGGTGGGTCTATGTAGCCCCTCTGTACACTCAGCCCTTACACTAGTACCTAGAACTTAGCAGATACTCAATAAACATTTTCTGAATGGATAGACTAATGGAGAATGACAAAAATACATCAAAGATACTAATAGCTACTGCTATCACTATTGGATTGGTACTATCGTAGGGTATAAGAAAAAGTTTTATTCTACTCTGAAAGATAAAAACCACCAGCACACACATGTGCACACACACACACACAGAACTAACAAAAGAGACTTTGAACTTAGAAGTTCCACCGTCTAGAACACATCTGGCCTTTTACTCATACAGTGAAACAAAAATAAATACATTTAAAAACACAGCTTCAAAGCAAATTTTCTTAATTACTACCATTAAAAGACAGTTAACTAAATTATTAGCAACCATTCAGTTCAAACACCTTTTCATCTTCACACACCCAGCCCTGAACCTTAAGCACGTGATTCTGCTGCACACGTCTCTTTCTCACATCGGCTGACATCTGAAAGGCTGTGGGGCCTGGAGCTGTGGGCCCAGCAAGCCCTCAGGTCCGATGACCTGGTAAGTGGTTTTACAGCAAGCTGGATGAATTTCAGCCCCACTTTCCTCACCCGCGCTGCTGGATGAAGAACTTTTATTAATTGGTGCTCTGGGGCCAGGAAGTCTTTTCTTGGCCTTGGCTGAAGCCAGCCAGCTCCCAGGCAGACTTGCACACTGGCCAGCTGGGCTCTCTTAAAAACTGACCTACATTGAACCAAACTTGTAGAATGTGTGTTAGATCAAATTTGTTCATTTCTGCTCGCTCAAAGACAGTTATGCTCTGCAAATTTCCATGCCCTCGCTGCCAGAAGAGAGATACCAGAAGTGATCTCACACAAAGAAAAGACCCTTACTTTCTAAAGTTTTCTAAATAGGCCTGGGGAACTGCTCAGATGCCATTGTTGACGCTACCAGGCAAAGTGCTTGGCGTTTGAAATGGACATCCTCCTCTTCTCCAAAAAGACAGGGGCCTGTCCTGTGTGAGCCTGAGTATACTGAGCCATTAGCAGCAAAAGCACACCCATTTTCTGTGGGCCTTTGCCTGTTCAGATGCTGAGGCTGAGTCAGGGACAGCCAAAACAGCCCAACCGCCAGGACTGAGCAGGCACCACTGGCTGTGAGCAAGCAGTTAACAAAAGAAAAGTACAAGTCTTTGAGACAAGGAATGGTTGTAAAATATACAATTGTAAAATGAAACCATAAATCCCAGCTGAGTTCTAGTTGCTGGTTTTTTTGTGGGAAGTATTCTGCTTTTCTTGTTGTCAAGAAACTACAACAAGAAGTACTTGTAACCTCCAAGCTGAATGTCTGTGTCCCAGTAACCATTCTCCAAGTGCTTAGTTGATTTACTACCTGATCAGCAATGGGGCTTATTTTTATATATTTAATTTTTTAATATGAAAGAGTTTTGCATTTAGATCTAATGTTGCTGAGTATCCTAGGGAAGACCCACCAAAGGACAGGCAGTGACAATGGTCCATTGATGGATTTCTCTCCAGGATAAAGGCCACTGCGATCAATATTCCCACAGCTGGGCCTCTGAAATGCTTCCCTCCTCTGTGTGGACTCTCCAAGGGTAGATGAGCACTTTTCACAGTGACTTAATTTCTTATTCAATTCCAGCCCTGTAGGTTAGAAAAGAGTTCAGCTAATTCTAACAGCTAATTTTCTACAAGCACTTAAGTACTTTAGTCAGAGCAGTGGTTGGGAATATTTTATGTTACTTTCATTATTCTTAGGCTAGAGGAATATGAAATACTTCACGGAATTTAGATAAGTAATGCAATACAAGGCAAAATATCACCCTGGGTCACACAAAAAATAGAGATCTTTAATAAGCATCATGATCTCAAATTGTAAAATTAGTTAAAAACCATGACAAGGGTGAAAAGTTGGATCATATTTGATTGAATTGTTATGTTTTATGAAATCTCTAGAGTTCACCGATTACCTGGAGAGCACTTTTAAGAAACTGCAGGCATTAGGACAACAACAAATCTCACAATACCAGGTAAGAGCTGGAGATTTCTTTTGTCTTCGGGTTGTAACTTCTCCACTTCCACATCCCTGAGATATGCTAGGTAGAGGAGAAAACGTGTGTCTCCTGTGTGCTCTTAGCCCAGAACCAAGCTTTTCTTCCCTGGGTGGATCCTAGCCAGAAAAAAGACAAACATGCTTCCAATCTTTCTGGCTTCTCAGTCATGAATCTGTTATTTAGATGAAAATGCCATGATTTTCTTTAAAAAGGGAAAACAGAAGAACACTTCCTATACAGAACCCAGCAGCTAGAATTCAGCTGGGATTTATAGTTTCATTTTTGCACAACAATCTTGCACGCAAAGTTGGGAATTGGGATTACATCATGTGTGCTACTAAACTCATATTCTAAAAACATGCTCCAGAAAGAAGTTCTTCATTAAAAGCTGAAACCTTTCCATGTGTCTGGGGAAAAAATAGCCAAATATGTGGAGGAGGAGGGAGGCACAATTTAATGATTAAAAAATGTAATTTACAATGATCTGCCTCAGTAATCCTTCCTAATAGTTCCATGAAAAAATACTATAATCACCTGTAAGCTTATTGAATTAATCAACACTTCTTGAGGTCAGAAAATAATTATATAGTAAGTGCATTTCTGTACATTCTAAGATTGAGGAAATGGTTTGATCTTGAAAATGGGTAAAATGTTGGGTTTGCATACTTTATTTTTGCCAGAAGGGTAGATAGTTTGAAAATTAATCATATTTCAACCCCTTATAGGTCACAGCATTATTTTGCGTACAGCATTTGAATCCAGACCCATTAGGAAATGGTCTTGTGGAATTATTATTAATTTTGTTGGATGTGACAGTGGCACTGTGGTCATGCAAAAAAGCATTTATGTGATTTTAGAAATGCATCGTGGAGCATGAAGGGGTGAGGCAATGTGATGTCTAGTATCCATTTAAAATGGCTTCAAGGATCAGGGAACAGCAGGATACAAGCATGGCAGGGTCTTAGTCCCTGTTGAATCTGGGTAACAGACACATGCTCAGGTTTCCTGGCCTCAGCACAACTGACATTTGGGCAATTCTTTGCTATAATGTATTGCAATGAGGTGCAATGTAGTATGATGTAATTCAGGGTGTTTAATGCTATCCCTGGCCTCTACCCACTAGGTGCCAGTCACAATTTGAACCCATAGCAACTAAGAGTGTCCCGAAATGTTGTCAACTGTTCCCTGGGGCTATCACCCTTAGTTGAGAACCACTGGTATGTGGGAGGGAGTAAAATACTAGTTTCTTTTCTCTTGAAGCAATTTAAAAGATTTCAGAAGCCAAGATTTAAAGTCAATGGAGGAAGAAAAGTGTGAAAAGTTGTAATGAAAATTCAGTTTCTTGGACAGTTTGGAGAAAATTCCTGACTGTGGCAGCATAAGCCCCAAGCTTCAGAACACAGGAGGGCCTTGGATGTCCTGAGGTCAAGGGAGTCAGTATCTTAGAAACTTGAGGTCCATGGCTGTGTTTATTTACAAATATCATTCACATTTATTAGAAAATAATTTCAAATTTATAGAAAAAACTCAAAAATAAAATTATACAAAAATACATATATACCTTTTATCCAGATTCATCTACTATTACATTTTATTCTATTTACTTTATCCTTTGCTTCCTCCTTTTTCTATGTACACACACGTGCATACACATGTGCACACACACACACACACACACACACACACACAGCCTTGTTTTCCAGACCATTTGAGGATAAGTTACGTGATCTTTTACCTCTGAGTTCTCTCCTGGGTATTTCCTATGAACAGGGATATTCTCCCACTAGTCACAGCACAGCAACCCAAAGTCAGTAAGTGTCACGTGAATGCGACACTTGAATCTTCCTCTCACATCTCATCGACAGCTGACCCAATGAAGGTCTCATAGCACTCAGGTCCCCAGCAGTCCAGTCCTGTCCAGGCTCAGGGCTTATATTACATTGTGTTGTTTTAAAACAACCTTGAGACACTTCACATGCCATATAATTTTCCCATTTAAAACATACTGTTCAGGGCTTTTGGTATATTTGCAGACCTGTGTGACCATTAGCACAAGATGATCTTAGAATATTTTGTTCCCTTTGTCCTCCTCTCATTTCTCATTATCCTGCATTTCTTTGAGCTTAGAACATTTGCATTACAATTCTTTGTCTTCTCTGATAACGATATTTTTGAAAAGTACGGATGTCTTCTTTTGCAAGTTAAAAAAATTTGGATCTGTCTGATATGCCTTGTGACTCAGTTAAGACTATGGACTTTCATCCAAAACACTTCCTAAGGGAACTGTGTCCTCCATGGGGTATATTATCTAGAGAGCTTTGATGTCTCTTTGTGCCTCACGGATGCTAACTGGGGTCACTTGGGAAAGGTGGGGGCAGTTTGCCATGCTGTATCATTACCTCAGCAGGTGCTGGTGGGGAGGAAATAGAAGAAACAAGGTATCTACACAGTGGTCCAATGTCTTCTTGCTACTTGGAAGGAAAGGAGATGAGCCAATATGTGGATGTCGCCTGCCTCTCTGCTCTTTGGCACATTCCTGGCAAATGGAAGTAGGTAGATGTTCTTCTAGTGCAGGTTCATCTACTTGGGCAGCCTTACTGCCAAAAATTCACCAATTTTGAATTAGTTTGGCTACCTGGCTTTTAATAATTCTCTGGAATACCACTGTGTCTCTCGTGGATCCTTCACAGTCCTAGTAGGACACAGAGGAGAGAAAGCATACACCTCAGGAAAGAAGAGGGTGCCCTAAATATCCTCCAAGGCATCTTACATGCATGTTTCAACAACCCAGCCATCCAGCCCACCCTCAAGTGATGAGGTCTTACCAATGATTTCCCTGTGACAGCTCTAAGTTCTTTCCAACCTTGGGGCCTCTGTCTGTTTCTGCTGTGCTTTAGGTCTTTTGTCACCCTCCTAAAATATCTAGAGTCAAATGTGGAGGCCAGGGAAGGGGCAAGCTGTCTCTGTCCTCTCTCAAGAACAGGTGGAAGAGAAGGTGGGATGCAGTTAGCTGCTGATGAAGCACAAGGGAGCTGGTAGCTGACCGTGGGTGAGGCCGGCAAATGGCTCACATGCACTCGCTTGTCTTCAAGCTGCAGCTGACCTAGGTTTCATGACTGGCTGCCTCTGACAAAGTTAGAGGAGAGCCAGGAGGTGGGGCTGGTGCCTCTGAGGGAGGAAGGGAGCAGAAGGTTCCTGCGCAGAACCATGCAGCTGGGAAAGAAGGAGGCCCAGCCAGGAGAGCAGGCAAGACCACCTCAGAGCAATAGTCCTGCAAAAATGGCCGGAAACAATGGCTTCACAAGGACCCCCCCTGCCGCCCCCGCCAAAGGAAACAGAAGTGCACACAGGAGGTGGTGTGCTAACCAACAGGGAAGAACACTGCCCAAAGAGCCCAGCCCTGCAATCAGAAGGCCATAGGCCATGTGGCTAGGTGCTGAGAGCTGCCACTTGCCTTGGCTTTGCCTGCCTGCTTGTAGGGAAACTTCAGAAAATATTATTATTATTTAATTATAAAAATAACAATAGCTCAGAAAATAAAAACCCCAAACAGGCAAACTATTGGAACACCAAGGAGAGATTTCTAAAGGTTTTTTATTTTAAACATATGTTTCTAAAACAGGGAGGAGAGCCAACGATGCAGTGTCGAGTCAATTTTCCCTTTTCTGTGTACAGGATTTGCTTTGGATACTGCCTATAAATGCCCTAAACGTTTTCTCTTATCAAAAACAACTGAGGGTAGGCCACAGAATCTTGAAGCCTAGCTGAGTGAGGTAAAGCCCTGGGATCTTCATGCAACCTGAGCATCAAGTTGGGGCTATTGGGAGAAGGGGGTCACTCCTACCATCAGGTTGCACCAGAGGGGCAGCATATGCATTGGCAATTTGGAAAACCAGCCCAAGCCTGGCCACCCTGTAAGCTGACTGTGGAGGGGAGGGAGGCCCTTCATTCCCATCTGCAGTTCTCTGGGTCATGGTTCTCAGGCAAGGGAGCCTAACTGGCAGGTAACCCCCAAAGGCAGCTGGGATATTCTCTCCTTTTCTTTTGGCAATATGGGTCCTGGCAGGTCTGTGGACAAGGCTGTGAGCTAACTTGACCCTCAGTGTGCTCAAACTCTGCATCAGGACACGGTGGTTCTCCTCTCTCCCACCATCACAGAGACCTTCTACAAACAGTTAGGTTCCTGGGGTCCTCAACCCCAGGTCAGTGAAGTAGGCGATTCAGAAAACAAACTGGGCCATAGCACCAATTTAGTTTGGTGAAGTCACATAAAAACTGCAGACTGACCCCAAGGAAAGCATATTCTTAGAGACTCGAGCAGCTGAAGCATCACAGATTCATACGCACTGAAGGCTTTCTCGGGCCCTGCTGTCCTGAGCTTCACAAGGCTCCCTGCTCTAGTGAGATGAATCGACATTGTTCTCTGCCCAAAGCCATGATTCAAGATTCTTGTTGTGTTATCCTTCAGGGTGGGATTAATTATCAAAAGGCCACTTAGGGGATTTATTTATGTGTGATGTAAAATAGAGTTTACCATAATTTTAAATAAAGACACTAGATGAAATCTAAGACATATGAAAATTGGAGAGAATGTAAAACCAGAAATGGCAGGATGTTGTAATTCCAAGGAGAATGCTAAATCATTTATCCAGGGACATATTCTTTGCTTCAGAGTATGGAAACAGCTGAATTAAGTATGTTCTGTAATTATTTGTGCTTCACACAGTAATGTAGTTCTTTTGTTTCAAAGGCATAGGAAGCAATCATGTAACTAAAATATGGTAATCTTCTTTTAGCTTAAACATAATGACCTTATAAAAATAAGTGGTAATAAAAAAACTTAATTCAGAGGGCTCTGAATGATATCTCTTACTGTTTCCTACAGTAGGGCTCTCAGGGTTAATGGTCAGGCAGTTCTTCAATGTGGTGGTCAGTGGTCAATGAGTCTTTTTTGAAAGGGTTTACTGCAGGGCCCTGGGGTGAAGAAGGCATAAAGACATATCCCAGTTGTGACCCCTACTCTTTCAGCAGAAGTTCCCTTCATTTACATAAGAGTCATCCGATTCGTGGACAGCCATGATAGAGCCGCCATTGTGTCCCAAAGCACTGTGTGTCAAAGCACAGAATGTGAGAGATGCTTCCTGGTCGTGGTGCACTTGGCCTTTGCTCCTGCTCTATGTTGCTGCAGATGTGTTGTGGGACATGTTGACAAGAGCACTTTGGAGGGAGGGACCGGCTGCTGCGAATACTGTGGAAAATACGGAATTGCTTTACATAGCAGGAAAACAGAAGATAACATCAGATTGTAAGTGCAAGAGAAAAATAGTAAGAGATCAGAAATTAGGACACTGAATACTGGTGAAATGAAGAGCAGGGATAAATATTCATATGGGATAGTGACGATGGCCATCGTTTCCTGAGCCACATCATAAAAAGTGTAATATTTTATAAGTACAGTCTCATTTAATATGTTAGAAAGACTCATAAAGGCCTATGACTCTATTTTATAGACGAGATAATTGAGGCACAAAGATTACCAGCCTGTTTAAGATCACAGAGGTAATGAACTGAAAGTGTGGGGCTGCATCGGAATCTAGGTAATTCTTATCCCAGAACCTGTTTTGCAGTTTCTTGCTAAAGATTGACAGTGACAGGAATGATTTCTTTAACTGGTTATTTAAAAGACAAGAATAAACACCATTTATTTAAAAGCATGGGAAGGAAGCCCCAGAGAGAATCCTACATACCAACTTGCAAAACAAACAAAAAAATAAATACAATATAATGAATTAAAAATAGAGTAGAACTTAAATAATAAAATAAGAGTTACTCACTGCTTGACTATGTTGCAACAAAGAATGGGAATTCAGCTGCTGCCTGAGCTCTTCCTCATTACCAGGCTTTAGGTCAAAAAGAAAAGACGTTTTACACTTAAATGACGTATACAGGTGTCAGCAATGTGCCACTCACATCTTTGGCATCTTAATTCCACTCGTTACATAGAATGTCTGAATGTTTATTTAATTTGTTAAACTCACTTGGAATAAAATTTTAGCCTCTAATTTAATTTTGGCTTTTAAAAAAAACTAATTATAACTGGGCAAGCTTTTGTGTTTTATTTACGGCTATTATTGACAGGAAGAATGGCAGCATTACTGTTTTCTATCTATGCAAAGCTCAAACAGTCCAGCCATTTCAAAACTGTTTTCCATATAAATGGGAACTATTTTCTTCTATAGAGAATAAATGTGGTTTCAAAGAGTAAAGAAAAACTAACCATTTTACTGTAGTTATGAAACTCCATATTGGAGGAGTTTGGTTTGTGATAACATAGCTCTGTTACCAATTCATATTTTTATAGAATTAAGAGATTTTTACATGTCAATTAAAAATCAATCAGACATATTTGAAAAATTGAGAAGTGCTTATTGGGAAGGTGTCCTTATTACCACTTGACAAATATCTTTAAGATAATTTTGTTGCCAGAAATAAAAAGTTGCACAAACTGTCAGATTCATTTTCACATAAAAAGTCAATATATAAAAGGCAATGTAGTTCCTTGTGCACGTATAAAAATTATTTCTTAGCCTTTCTTTTATGCTATTGGAAGTACTAAAACACAACACAAATAGGCTGCAGATCAAATTAAGAAATCAAAGGAGACAAAAAGACAAAACCATAATGCTTCACAAAGAATGCTCTTCACAAAGAATGGTACCTTCTAGAAAAATGAAGAGTTCTCCATTGTATAAGAATTGGAAAACAGGACATGCAGCTGTCAAAGGCCACTCATACAGTCTCAGGCAACGTCATTTGTGCTTTATTTCATGAATGTAAGTGGCATGTGTGGAAATAGTCCATTATTCATGCCTAATTGTCATGTGTATTGTTGATAAAAGTGCACTGGGTTTAGCAGCTCTTCTTGCCTCTCTGCTATCTACTTTGGACCCCTACTTACTATCAGTGCCCAGCAAGTAACAATGCCTCCAATGTATGCTTTTCTCTACTCTTTTCTATTCTGGGTCCTTGTTTCTCTAATCAAATCATTCTACAAGAACAGTCATTCAGCACCACTTTCTTTGTGCAATGAACTAAAAGTAAGCTGGTCTGATGGATCAAATTCAAAGTAAATATCTAACTCTCTCACCAACATTGGTGAAGCCAGTTCTCTTAGAGGAGGAAGGAAGGCCAATTCTACAGAGAGAGTTGAAACGAGTTTGACTTTGTGGGAAAATGTGGGTCACACTTTTAGAATACAAAAAGATGTTATGTGGTCACAAGCAATTTGTCTTTTGATCATGTTGAACATTATATAGGTGATACAAATCAATCTGCTAATTAACTTCATAAACATTAAGGGTCTATACATGCCAGACTGGCTAATGCAAAAACAGATAAGTTAGCCCATTATACATATTCAAGGATCCTTCCTTTAAGTCTAGTGGGGGTGACCAAGATATAACAGATGTTAAGAAAAAGTTACAGATGTGGAGACAGCGATGTACCACAGCATGCACGCTATATAGAACTGTCAAGTATAACTAGAGGGTAGGCTGCAGATGGGGTGAGAGCTTAAGAAATGTTTGCTAGACTTGACAGCTAAATGTAGACAGTTGCTTCCGTTACGTTTTCCTGTTTGCTTGCAAAGAAGTTCTTCTTCATTTTTTCAAACTTAAGCAAAAAAGTTATTCTTTAAGGAGAAATATTCTTTAGGTCTCAAGATACACACGAATATCCATGAAGAAAACACTGACACATACAACAAAAGTTATTTGAGGTGACTGTCAGATCCCAGGGATTATATTAATCACTTTCTACTGTTTTCAGTAATCTTCCTCACCGTTGTTCTAATTTACACAAGAAGACAGATGCTTGGAAAGATCGAGAATGTTCTAAGGGTTATCCATCCAGTAAGTGGTCAAATGAAGGTTTGAATCTACACTTTTAGACTACAGAGTTCAAGGTCTGAGTTTCAGCAAAGCTTTTAGTAAGGGAAATTTTTTTCACATGTTCGTTGTTCTGCACCCAAGAGCCAGGCTCTGTGGTTTTTGGAGGGACATGGCAGCCACTGGCCTTGGGAGGCATTCCATGGGTTTTGTATTTGCAGGTGTGCATTTATGTGTGTATCTACATGTGAATGGCATATAATGCTGTATATCAGAGTTGGTAAAAACTACATACAAAATGCTGGAGTGCTGAATAGAAAAAAGGAGAAGCTCTGAGTCAAATAAGTAAGCTTGATAATTCCTATAATATGGATCATTTTTTCAAATAAATGATAAGCCCCAGTGTCTGTCTAGCACTTGCTCCAAAAGGGATTTAAAACCAAGTAGCAAAATTGCTTCATTTTTCTCATATAAATATTTATAACATTTTAATTTGGTTTTGGACTTATTGATCCATTTCCCAGCTCAGTTTTAAAAAAAACCTAACTGTGTTCAAAGAAGTTGCTTAAAAAGAAAGTTAACGAGTAAATTTGTTGTTTTGTTAGTTTTCAGTTTCCTTTGTAGAATTGTATTTCTGCTTAGAGGATCATCAGTTCAATTATGCTAAATATGCTTTCATTATTCAAGTCAGTCAGAAACATTTTGGAAGAAGAAATACAATTGTTGTTCAAGTGATAAAATTTTAGATTTCAACCTAATAAATTAAATAGTGGATATTACATCATGGACAAAGCTCTTATACTAAGAGCTTTAAGAGCTATTACTATTTAGTAAATGCAAAAATAGGTTGTGCTACATATGGATTTTGATCATGGTTTTATGCATTTTCCACAATAATTCTGATTCCTGTATTGGTGTATATTGCATGACCTATTCAACTCCTCAGGTTACCACTATTTTATCAATAAGTACAGCATTTGTGAGTATATCTACCCACTCACTTATTTGCCTCCCATCCCACCTTCCTTCCCACCTACTCACCCATCCACCTATGCATGAATCTAGCTACACACTTACCTACCTATCCATCCATCCATCCATCCGTCCGTCCATCCATCCATCCATCCATCCATCCATCCATCCATCCATCCTCTGCCCTGGCCTTCTATCTCCAGCTACCCATCAGTTCAAGAAACATTAATTATGTGTATGTTAAGGTACTGCATGAGTCAGTAAGAGACAAACAGAGCAAGTAAATCAAAGAAAAATAAGCTGAGGAAAAAGAGATGCAAGAGAGAGCTGCACTGTGGTTCTTCACCTCTATTTCCTATTTGGTTAAAATTGCAGGTTTGGACTTGCATTAGCTTCACTTGGAAATAGCTAGCTCTTGACAGGTCAGGCTCTCATCTGCAGACTGTCTGGGCTAATAAGTGGTTACAGAACCTTTCCTGGCTTGGATAGAATAAAGAGGTACTGGGAGATTTGGCAAGCTCTGCTGCTTTTACCTGCATGGGGTGGTCACTGAATGTCAGTCTGCTGCCTACACAGTGTTTTTCTGTCTCAGATGATGGTAGCATATATATTAGTGATGGGGAACCTTTTAGACCTTTCGATGATACAAACAGCCCTCTGTGGCATGTGTGTCATAGGTTTGTCACCACTGGTATATATAGTCCTTTAGAAGATATTTGAAGCACAAATCAAGGTTGACTTTTAACTTCACACAGTGCTACATACAATCCATTCCATAAAGTAGTACTGGATGGATGTCATGTACAGAATATGGTGGCTCTGCTGTACTAATCTGCTCTGTTGTGGTATACTAATCTGCTCTGCTGTAGTATACTAGTCTGCCCTGCTGTGGTATACTAGTCTGCCCTGCTCTGGTATACTAGTCTGCCCTGCTGTGGTATACTAGTCTGCCCTGCTGTGGTATACTAGTCTGCCCTGCTCTGGTATACTAGTCTGCCCTGCTGTGGTATACTAGTCTGCCCTGCTGTGGTATACTAACCTGCCCTGCTGTGGTATACTAACCTGCCCTGCTGTGGTATACTAATCTGCCCTGCTCTGGTATACTAGTCTGCCCTGCTGTGGTATACTAGTCTGCCCTGCTGTGGTATACTAGTCTG